>CAUOFW020001505.1:0-88699 GCA_963454935.2 Ilex paraguariensis | reverse complement strand
TTTTCAAAAACCCTTCCCTCTCTCTCTCGGGTAAACACTTCCACTGTGTAAAACCCTAGTCCTTTACAATCTCTCTCTTTATCCAAAACCCCTAGATCAGGATAGGAGACAGGAAATATCATGACGGCGGTACCACAGGTCGCTGGGCAGGAGCTCGAGAGCCGCCGTCCGATGGAATATCGAATCTACGATTCTCCAACCACAGTGATCATCTTCTCGTATCGTCGTGGGACAAGGTACTTTTCAGCTTTCGTATCTAAAATTCTCAGGTCAGTTTGATATGTCGTTTTTACGAACGATTGAATGGTTTTAAGACATTAATTTGAACTCGATTTGATATTTTTGATTGTTCAGAGTGTGCGATTGTATGATGCGAGTGCCAATCTGTTGAGGGGAGAGTTCATGCACGGTGGTCCTGTGTTGGACTGTTGCTTCCATGATGATTCTTCGGGGTTCAGTGCGAGTGCTGATAATACTGTGAGGAGGTATGATCTAGTTGTGCCCCAGATCTCTTTGTGTATGGATATTCGTTGCACTAAGTAACAAATGGTGCTGTTAATATTGCAGGCTTGTCTTCAACTATGGTAGGGAGGATATTTTAGGAAGGCATGATGCACCTGTACGCTGTATTGAATACTCGTATGCCACAGGTTGGTTTTGATAATTATAAGTTTCATGCTTTGCTAATTAACTTTTTGTGATTTGTGCTGGTGTAAGATGATGTACGAATACATCTATTTCTTGTGAATCTGGGGCATTTCTACATTCTACCACCAATTTTAGGATTTTTTGGAGCATTAGTTGCTCTTAAATTATCATACACATATTTCTACCAATTTGTTATGGTGCATGCTATGCATGAAAAAACTTGGATGAAATTATTTCTTACAGCAGTTAGTGAAGAACTGTTTTTGTTTTCGCATTGACACATATTTCATGTGCAACCGTATGAATGGATAAATGTAAAATGCAGATAGTTAGGTAAATTGTAGTAGGGCCTAATTCATGGGGTGTAAAACAAAAAGGCATTCCACGCTAAGAAAAAGCTTTGTGGTGGGCCTAGTTGCGAATTGGGGTTCATAGGTATTATTTTCATTTTGGGGTTTGGTGAGTGTTGAGCAAACCACTGTGGAGTTTTGGGTTCAAACCCCAGTAGCAGCCATTTTGTGCAAATAGTGCCAAAAATTAGGTATGTATCCAATGCACCCCTCTCTGCATACTTTAGTAACAGGACCTAAGTAGGTTTCCTCTATTTGGTGGAAAAAAAAAATTTGCCCAATTTCAAGTGTAAAAGGAAGGATGGATGCTTTGTTGTACTAGTTAGATTGTTGACGTGATTGCTCCCCTTCATTAAATTATTAGAAAATATCATCCCTTGTCAGATTTGTGACAGTTATATATGTTGTTCTTATTAATCAAAATTATTCATCATAGCTCTAGTTAAGTATCCTAAGAAACATTGACATGTATCCGTCTTAGACACCGACATTTTTCGGACAATTGTGGACAGGTGTCTGATATTCTTTTAGTAGATAAAATTTTAATATCGGACATGTGTCCGACACTTATTTAGAGCGTGTGTAATATTAAAAAATAAGCATGTGTTGACATGTAATTAACAAAACCTAAAATTTTGATAAATCACTATTTATGAAAGAATACATAATTGTTAAGACTGGTTATGTCGAAGAAATACTTAAAATATTTGCTCACTTTGTCTATTACAAAATTGATAATTATGGACTACTACGACTCTTCAATCTTAAAGGTACACACTAGATTATTACACATAAGAATCACTTGCAATTATATCTTATATGTGATATAATATATTATTTGATAGATAATGCACGATTATTTGTAGCGTGTCCCCGACGTGTCTCTCTCCTACTTTTGTCAAAAATGCAAGTCCGTCTGTGCTTCTTAGTTTGTATCAATCAATAACCATTTATGTATGGAATATTAGACATCAGGATGTCTGTTTAACTATGGGATAATTGATAGTCAGTTACATATCATCCATCTGTTATGATTTCAGGGCAAGTGATTACTGGTAGCTGGGACAAAACTTTGAAGTGTTGGGATCCTAGAGGTGCAAATGGGCCGGATCGCTCACTTGTTGGGACGTACACACAGCCTGAGCGTGTCTATTCTCTATCACTTGTTGGCAATCGCTTAGTTGTAGCAACTGCTGGAAGGCATGTCAATGTTTATGATCTACGGAATATGTCTCAACCTGAACAACGAAGGGAATCTTCGCTGAAATATCAAACTAGATGTGTGCGCTGTTACCCCAATGGAACAGGTAAAAATCATTTTCGTTGTCAGAAGGGCTTTACATTCTGAGTCTTTCTTAGCAATCCCAACTACTTTTAAGGTAGCAGTCCAATCATTTTTGGGGTGACTTTTTGACCAAAGGGAAAGTTTCTCTCACTTAAATTTCATTTATGGATCTCAAACCTTTTTAGTAAAATGTGTAAAATTCCTGTTTGATATTGGAAAATCAGGCGTAGCATGTTAATTGAGAGAAAAATAGGACAGCTACCAATTTGGACAAGTTCTGTTACTTTTGACAGGGTAATATTTATTGTGTGGTTGATGTCTGATGTAACTTCTAGTTCTAGTTAATTTAATTTGTTGGTCTTTGTCCATACAATTCATTGGTCTCATTGTTGATCGGGGTTGTAATTTGCAGGTTATGCTCTTAGTTCTGTTGAAGGCCGGGTTGCAATGGAATTTTTTGATGTTTCTGAGGCTGGCCAAGCCAAGAAGTATGTACGAGTTTGCATCATGATTAAGCATACAGTGACTTAGTGTTCCTTTTTATTGATTGCTTTCCACGGACTTTTTACCAGCTACTCGACCATTAGATTCCTCTAGGATTGTGTGGATCCAATGCAGGCACATCCTGTTCCTTTCATATTGTTGACTGCAAGGGTGCATGTTTCTATTGATCTGTATGTAATGCGTAATAACTAAAGCAAGTCCATGTCTTGATCTGTGAGTTCTTCCTCTGTAGTTAATATCTATCTGTTTGTTCTCTTGGCAGAATAGAAAATGAAGAACAATGAAAAAATAAATCAATTGAGGGAGAGATCTAATCCATGGGGAAAATAATAAACATTTTTGATTGCTTTCCTTCCTGCTTAAATCTTGCCAATTTGCTCGTAAGCTAACTCTTAAAGAATAAAACTCCTTACCATATGTTAGCTTGGCATGCAATCCTATAAATGTACTTGGAAAATCTAGGGTTACATCAATGTCTTGTTAAAGGTTAACTTTATTTTATACCCTCAAAGTTTACACTCGATTTTTTTTTGGTCCCTGAACTATAAATTAAAACAATCAAGTCCTTAAACTTTAACTTCTGTTTCAATTAAGTCCCTTAGTTCAAATTCGTCAATTTTTCTAAAGGAAAAGAGTCAAGGGAGCATAACATGATCTAATTGCGGGTTTATTTTTGAATAAGTTGGCTTCTAGAGTTAGAGTTTCTGTATTAAAATTACATGTTGGCTCATTTGATATAAATTTGAGTACTTCAATTGGACGTATTGACTCCCTTTTTAAGATTTGACTTACATTTAAGTTAATTTGCTCAAACTTATATATGTGATTGAGGTACGTAATGCTTTTTCTTCATAATTACTGATGAATTTGGTCATAGGGACTTGATTGTTGCAATTTATTATTGAGGGATCAAATAGAAATTAAATGTAAACTTTGAGGGTATAAATTGTAATTCATCCCTTGTAAAATTTGAAGTGAAATTGCGGCACTCTTTTGATGGTGATTTGATGCGAGCCTATTGGTGATTGGGCAGTTAGGGAACTGAAGAATAGTAAATTCTATTCCATCAGGATAGAAATAAAATGAAATTGCAGGCATTTCTATATATGCATGTTTCATGGTATGATTCATCAACTATTGCACTGCTTGTTGATGTTTTCAAGTTCTCTCCAGATATGCCTTCAAGTGTCATCGAAAATCGGAAGCTGGAAGGGACATTGTCTACCCTGTTAATGCCATTGCCTTTCACCCTATGTAAGTTTCTAAAAATTATTCTCTTGGTGGAGATTTTTGGATGAGCATTTGTATATGGCATGATGATCAGTGCTTTGATGCTGCAAGTGTCTTGATTATGATTGAGATCTTGCTTAACTTAGATTCATCCCTTCTCAAGTAGCTGGGAGTAGAATTTTATTGCGTTAATTTAGAATGATCATCTTGGTTTGCTTATTTCTGGATCTAACCTGCCAGAAGTCCTCAATCTACTAGATGGGTCTGAAAAATAAGTAGATGCAATCTTCATGCAAAAGAATGCAAGAATCTTTTCATACGTTGAAGTGATGGCACATGATATGTCTCTTTGGATGCAGTCATGCTCTGGCACTTCAAATCTTGTTGAATAGGTTAGGCCAGAAACTCGGTCATTTGCCCTATTTGGTGCTCATCAATAAAAACTAAACACAATAGTTGCAAATGCTACAAACGCATGTTGTTGCTTGGCACTATAAAAAAATAATTTATGATGTGGCTACTTCACTCAAAACTTGAACAGAACCATTGAACTCGGTTGAGCTACAAGTTGATGGTTTCTATCTAAGTTGGGATAACTACAACTTCTTTTAGCTAATTATCATTTCATACTTACAAATTCAAACTGCAGCTATGGTACATTTGCAACTGGGGGTTGTGATGGTTATGTCAATGTGTGGGATGGAAACAACAAGAAAAGATTGTATCAGGTATATAGATCCAGAGCTAATTATTATTATTATGTATAGTTTTTTTTGGGTACGTACATAGTTATTAATATTGGTATCTTGATTTTCTTTTCTAAATTCAATTTGCAGTACTCAAAATACCCAACAAGCGTTGCAGCCTTATCATTCAGCAGAGACGGCAGACTATTGGCAGTTGCATCAAGTTATACATATGAAGAAGGAGATAAACCGTAAGAATGAATTTCGATCTCAGCCAGTCGCTCTTGCTCTTTTCATTCTTTTCCTGATTAACTCTTGGTTCTCCTATCATTTTGCAGTCATGAACCCGATGGCATATTTGTCCGCAGCGTAAATGAAGTTGAAGTGAAGCCAAAGCCGAAAGCCTACCCCAATCCTACCACATAAACCGAGATTTCAAAATGCTCTGCTTGATCTTTAGTAGTTTTGGACACATTTGCTTCTGATAATACACTGAAATTGCATCAGTCGTTGGCTGATCTAATGTTTATTCAAATGCAAATGTCCATTTACCTCTTTCTTGAACAAACAAACTATTTCAAGCCTGGTGGATATATTAGTATGTTGGAATGGTATTCTGACTGATGAGTTGTTCAAGAGAACTTCGATGTACTATACTTCGACTTATTTTGTACTACTAAACTATCATCATAAGCTGAACTAGCAACTTATAGATGGAGTGTACGCTCAGTCACTATACCTGGAAATCTTATTTCAGTGAACCCTAATTTGAAAATCACAAATCTGGAAATTGAAAACTCTTTCATTTAGTTAATTAATGAAGCCTGACATAGCGGAGCAACAAATGATTCCAAAGGATGATATATTGCAGGCAAATCGGCTGCTGTGTTGATTTTTGAAACTTTTCGAGTAGCATTGCTCCTAAACTAAACGTCATACTCTAAATTCAATCCAATTTCGCATTATTTGGATTCCAATAAAAGAATATATGAAAGGTTATGGTATCGTTGGCAGTACTGTAACAAAAATTATAATTTTTTAAGATTAAGTTTTAATTTTTTTGAGATGTAGGTTACAACTTTTAAAAAAAAGATCGATCAAGAAAGGTTGTGATCGATACTGAATTTTATAATCGATCATAGCTTTATAATTTTATCATAAAAAATTATAACTTTAGGTATTTTTTTGGGTATGGTATTGTTTCCCAAAGAATACTTAAAATACATCTTAAAGTTCTATCAACCACCTTAGAGTTCTAGCATTCAATATAAGTTTGGAGATTTGCTCTTCTTGGGCAATTCTGTAGACAAGAGGTAACAATCTTAATTCATTATTCATTAATTTATTCAATTTGTTCATAAATAAATAGGTTGGACACTTATATTAATTAATATCGGTTCTAAATGAATTGGGTAATCTATTTCATTTTAATTAAGCAAGTTAATATGAATTATAAATGGATACTCTTTGGGTTGAGTATTTATCTTTCTATTAAATAACCAAAATAATAAAATCAAATAAATATATTAATATATCAAAAAATATATGCACACATTAATACACCAAAAAATACACACATATACACTAATACATCAAAACACACACACTAGTGCATAAGACCCACGACCCATGGACCACAGTCGTCTCGACCCATTATGTGTGTATTTTTATTTTTTTTATTGTTTCTATTATAAACATTATTTAATACGTGAGTAAAAAATAAATTAAATTTATTTTAATTCAATCCAATTTAATTCAACTCATCTATTTGCCACCTCTACGCTTGACCCAAAATCTTCTTATGGGCTAGGCAATACACTGGTTATTCAAATAAATTATTAACATATTAAAACAAGTATTTAAAAAAAGGAAAATTTAGAGGCCGGTCCCCCTATATAAATTTGTTTGGACTTAAGTCCGTTTTTTATCAATTTTATTATACTATCCCTTCCCTTTAGAAGTGGAATAAAACTAAAAATTAAAAACACATAAATCTTAGGAGTTTGACTGACATTAAAATCTTTTCTCTCATATATCTATCTATATCCATATATAGGTTAAGAGTTTGACTAACATTAAAATTTTTTCTCTCTTTTATCTATCTATATATAGGTTATATAAATGTGTATATATATATATATATATAGTAACATTAAAAATAAAAAATAGTAACATTCAAATACAAAAAAAAGTTATCAATTGGACATAAAAAATAATACATTTAAACACCAAAAATAGTAACATTTAAACATAAAAAAAATTGAAACATTCAATCTTAATATTTTTAAAAAATAACAACAGTAACATGTTTAACAAAAATAGTAACATACTTAACAAAAACTGTAACTTACTTAACAATAATTATTTCTCTCAAATTCAAACGCAAAAAATAGTACTATTCAATTACAAAAAATAGTAATATTCAAAAAAAATAAAATAGTAACATTGAATATTAATATTTAAGAAAATAATAGTAATAACATGGTCAACAAAAACAGTAACATGCTCAAAAATAATAGTACATGAATAGTAACATAATAACATTAACATGAACAGTAACATAATAAAAAAATAGTAACATGAATTTAAATTTTACTATTCAAATTCATAGTAATTTTTTTTTTGTATTTGAATGTAACTATTTTCTTTTTTTAATGTTACTATATAGATATATATATATATACCTAACCTATATATGGATATAGATATATAAGAGAGAGAAACATTTTTAATATTAATCAAACTCTTAACCTATATATGAATATAGATAGATATGAGAGAGAAAAAATTAATTTCCTTTCAAGGAATGATATTTTTGAGATAAAAAAAAAAATAGATTTAAGTCATTACATATAATTTTAAACATGGATTTAGTCCTTTATATATTTTCTTGCAGGACTTATCTCAAAAACAAGTATTTTAAAAAAATCCAATTATCTTTTAAACTAATAAAAAAATAAAATTATTGTTTCGGATGGATTACAAGCACAACTCTCAAAAACTTAATCACAAATATGAAGAATCAGATTCATGATTTTATATAATATTTAATCTTAAAATTTTTCCGTCATTTCTTCGTATACTTCGCAATTAAGTTAAAAAATACGTGGAAGAGGATATCTTCAAGTGGGAGAAACAAAGATGAAGACTAATACGAATTTAAATGCAAATCGAAGCAAAAGATTCAATGTATGACTTCGGAAACCTTACTTGCACTTTTCTTCCACTATAAATCTATCGCTTCCAGTTTGAAACTCTTTCTACGCTTAATAATATCACACTCTCTTTCGTCGCCATAACTTCCGGCACAAAAAGCAGCCGCCACCGCCAAAACCTTTTTTTTTTTTATAAAAAAATTCGGTATCCATTCGGGCCAAAGCCTAAGGGAAATAATACGATATTGTATTGAAATTAATAATTTTTTTAAATTAACTTATAATTGTAAATAAGGGTTATTTATGATCGATTATGAATTATTTTAATTATTTATAATTTTACCTTTTAAAAATATTACTTGATTTTGAAAAATAATAATAATTTTTGATATGGTTGAATTACCCATAAGATAATTGCTTGCATGTTCGATTAGGAGTCGATGAAGTGTATGAATTATCTGCTATTATTTAATTTTTCAAATTGGACTAGCCTTATTTTCACGTTCACACTGGAGGGCTGCTGAGCTCATGCATAGCCATAGCATGACGAAGGGGGAAATAACTCACGTTTCTTAGAAAGGAAAAACTTATTCGAATTTAAAATTTTTTTGTTCAATACTTGAGTTTGAGTTTGAGTTTGAATTTTCATAACTACGACAGTTCGTTGAAATTAAATCTACTTTTCAATGCCCTGAGTATACTATGCGACCTTAGCTCTGGTTCTGACAAGGTGCGGTGAAGTCCCTTATAGATAATTGTGTGATGGTGAAAGACAATACTTTTTTACGGATATGTGAAGTGATCTATCTGTATATTTATTTTATGTACCCAAAATAAAAAAACTTGATGTTAAAATAATATGATAGTGAACACCAATGGAGACCAATAGGCACGGTTGTAGCCTTCAAAAGTTTACACTAAATTTAATTTGCTCCGCTAATTTTCGTAATTTTGACGATTATTTTCAATATGACCTAAACGTCTTCAAATGAAATCGTATATGTTCGATCCTTTTTAGACTCCGTGAGAATATTTTTGTTGATTACAATCTTACTTATTATATCTCTCAATTTTGCCAAATTTCTATTGAACCGTTTTTCTTAAAAAATATTTGTGACTATAATGGATTTCTGAATGATTTTCGTAAAGCCTAAATTCAAAATTCTTATCTTATTTAATTATCCATCATTTGAACTTAATTTACTAATCTAATAAATTACAACCATTGAATTGGTTGTAAATTTGAAAAAATGTTGAGTCGACGTTTAATCAAATAATTAAATCGATAAATTAAATTCAAATAATTTTGCCCATCAGTAAAATAACTAACCATCTATAACACTATCAATTCTATAGTGAGAGTTATAGGCAATCGTTCTCTCCAAATATTTTATTTTCTTTGAAATTTGGATTAATAAAGTAAAAATGAAAAAAATTCTTACAATCAATAGTCTATCACATGAAATTTATAATCAATCATTACTCCCAACTAATAAACAATCAATTATTTCAATTTATTTTTTAATAAATAATATAAATCTCATACATGACATGAGGTTGACCTATCCGTCCCTTGCACACTAATAAGGGATTAACCGATTAATTAGCAACGTATGAGGTGTCTACACGGCAAGTATTACGTGGTCGCTAATCACGGATAATACTATCCACTTGGCGTCTAGATAACAACAACTACCAAACAGACGGGGGTCTAGTTCGTACCAGTCCGAAACAGTTGGGACTAGGAGTGGCCAAAAGCGAAAGCAAATGCCAAGTGTACTCCCCCCGATTGGAAATGGTCATCTTCCACGTGTCATCCATAAAAATCAGGGACGCGTTGCGTGCCGTGTGCCAAACGGTTTGTCCGGCGGTGGACAACATTCCACTTGTATATACATCCTTTCTGGTGTAACAGTTGGGAAAGTCTATGACATATGTAATGACATCTTGGGGTTGAGAAGAATAACGAATGGTCCGATTCCGAGTTAGACAAGTTGTTTATGACCATTTACTACTATAATGAATCTTTTAATTACTAATAATTGTCAACATTTTATTATATAAATTCCATTGTCCATTAAAGGAATAATGTGAAATAAGATAGGAGGTATCCTATATACATTATAGATTTAAGATCGTGAAATGATTTCAGTTTAACAATAAATTTCGAATTATACTCGTTCCTTAAAACTAACAAAAGCATTGTACGATTGCAAATAATGTTCATTAAATAAAAATTTTATTTTATTATTTTTGTAATTAATCATTATAAATAACTCAAGTAAAGTTATATGACCAAAAATTATTTTTTCATATATCTATGCCTAAAACCAGTCACCAGTAATCGTAAGTTTGTTTTGACTTGGTAAACTAGTCATTAACGAGTTCAAACGACCTTCCTACTCCTACTGTTGGAGGAATGACTGCCATCTTTTCTTAATTCGGGTCAAAGTTGTGGCGATCCGGTTTTCCATTATTTAGTACATTAATAGCCATTTGGTATACAACCCATTAAAAATTAAAGGGATATATATGTATTAGAAATATAATAGGATCCTAATATTTTACCATATCCAAATAGTCCGAACAAACATAAATAATAATAAGCCTCTTTGAATTTTATTTTTATTTGTTTCATAAATAGCGTTGAACTTCATACATAAAAGAAATTTTTTTACAAATTTTTCGCATTTAAGGGATAGCACAGTGGAGATAAAGGATAAACTGTAAATTTAAATATTATGAAGTTTGAAATTTGGCAACTCTCTCAGGTTTAGACCTCCCTTAAGTATTCTTTACCGAAAAATGAATTATTTGAAGTGTGCGTAAATTAATCTTGACAGTAATATAACAAAAAATAAAAAAAAAATAGCTATATGATATTGATAGTGCGTATTGGTGAAATTGTAACACAATTAGATGAGATACTAGTGTATGGTCTGACTATGCGTTGGACAAATTGTTTTTGACCATAACCTATATAACATGTTTGCAATACTGTATGCATCTTGCAATTATTGTTAACATTTATGAGATTGCAGGTATATCTTATAGGATTCAGATTTATGATCAGCATTATCAATCTTTAACTTAAAAATAAAAGAAAAATAGTGATTAGGGTCTTTAATACTAGGTCTAACTTAATTAGTTCAGTCAATTATAAGGTCGAAAGGTCGGTCCTTATCAAAATTCAGGATTAATTTCTTATGTCCCTCTCTTTTGGGATTTTATTTTGTCGATTTTCAGATTTTTCTTCACTCTTATAGACACAATATTTGAATGTTGCGATGATTACAGTATTCTATTAATTTATATTGAGCATGTTGTAATACCATGTCATAGTGCTACTTTGTTTTTGGTATTATACAAAAATTATAATTCAATTATGTGAGATTACTCTCCTATGGAGTTGGTGGAGATTATCCTTATAAAATTATGCTAGAGTTGGTATTGGCTAATGTAGAGAAGTTAGATAGATATGTGAGGTTACGACTCCATCAACTGAGTTTATTACAAAACATGATCATTTAGAATTCATCTTGAAATATTAAAAGTGAATATAAATTTTATTTTTTTAATGATAATTTGACTAAAGATAAGTTCATACTTAGCTCTTGAGTCATAATCTGATTCAAATCCAATTGTAAATAAACCTCTTGAATCCTAAGATTTTGTAAGATATGAAAATGGTAGCACGACAAGCTGACATTATCACCAATTATAAAGATAGTTTGAGTGATAACACGATGAGTCTTAAATTAAGATATCTTAAAATCGAATCTTAGCAAGGTATATTTATTAAAAATTTATTTTTTATAAATATTTTAATTTTAAGGTGAATGACTTATTATTAATCGAATAAAAAAAAATTATTTGGGGGTGCGTTTAAAGTGTCTCTACCGCCGTAATCGAAATCATTATAACCAAAAAGATTTTTTCCCCTTGGATGGTAATGACCCTAAAACGAGTCACCAGTAAGCGTGTGTTTGTTTTGACTTGGAAGAGGTCACATAGAGGGTTGGTTGAATTGAATAGGAGAGAAGGAAGCCTAGTCAACCTCTCAAAGCCACCATGGCCCCTTCCACCACTTCCACTACTCTTCTTCTTGACCGACTTCACTCCCTACGCAACACCCCGCACCCACCCCACCTCCCCCCTCCTCCTCCCTCCAACTCACCTCCACACGTCACTCTCTCTCAACCCTAAACCTACACATTCTATATAACCTGTACAACTCCTCCACCGCCATTCCCCACGCAACTTCCAATCCAACCCCTAATTTCTCTTGCTCTTTATAAACCCACCCTCACTCCACTTTCACATTCAACTCTCTCTCTCTCACACACACACACTCCTGTATCTATTTCTCTCTCTAATATGGCTCTTGAAGCTCTGACTTCACCAAGAATGGCTACTCCTCCTGCTCTTCAGTGCGAAGACATGGACCTCCACTCTGTGGAGCCATGGACGAAGAAAAAGCGTTCAAGAAGACCACGTAGTGAAACTGAAAACCCAACGACGGAGGAGGATCAGTACTTAGCTCTGTGTCTCGTCATGCTAGCTAACGGCGGCGCCAGCGGCAGCGCCAGCCAAGCCATCTCTCCACAGCCCCAAACTAACTCCTACAAGTGTTCTGTCTGTGGAAAAGCTTTCCCATCCTATCAAGCTCTTGGTGGCCACAAGGCCAGCCACCGCAAACTCTCGGCCGCCTTAGCCACAGCCTCCGACGACAACAACAACCCATCCACCTCCACCACAACTACCTCTGCTCTCAACCCAAGTGGTAGGACCCATGAGTGCTCTATTTGTCACAGATCCTTCCCCAGTGGTCAAGCCCTCGGTGGTCACAAGCGGCGTCACTACGAAGGTAACATCGGTGGCGGCGGCGGCAACGGCAACGGCAACGCTAGTGGTGTCACATCTTCGGAAGGCGGTGGCTCGAGTCACACCCACCACCTGGGCTTTGACTTGAACTTGCCTGCCTCGCCGGAAGTCTTCATCGGATTGAGCGTTGACTGTGAGAGGAAAAGTCGACTTTCCGTCGACCAAGAAGTGGAAAGTCCTATGCCGGCGAAGACACGGCGTTTATCGTTTCCGGCGGATATGGGTTCTTTAGAAATCAAATTAGATTAGGTTTAGAATTGAATTTTCATGTTTTTTTTTATTTTTATGAATTGGTTCTGTACAGAGAATTGTTCATTGTCTCTGAACTCTCTCTTAGGTCATTATTTATTCATTGATTTAGATATTATATATACAAATTGATCATTCTTTTATAAATTAATTGAAATTATGTGTATCTAATTTTATTCATGACTGATGGATGATGAATTTAAGAATGCACTACCAGATGTTGTTGTGTGAACATAACATGCCATGTGGTGCAACCTTAAATGCACATGTGGAGGCATGTTCACCTAATTATGGGGGGGCATGTTCACTTAATTTGAATTTCTTGTGGTGATGTGTAGGATCAGAGTTTTGTGAAATACAAGTTTTTACACGAGTCACTTGACAATTTTGCTATACATCAATGTAAATATCTTGAAAAACATCTCCCCTACCTCCCAACACCCTCATAGTCAAGGTAGATTTATCTATTTCATCTAGATGTTTAAGGTTCTTGATGGGACATTTTTAAATACTCCAAAATGAAGACACGTGTTCTCGGCATCAGTAAATTTTTTTTCTATAAACACGACACGTACCCGTCGGATCGCAAGTCCCTGTTCTCCCAAGGTACTGTTCATAGGGATCAATGACACCCAGTACATTACGTATCGACACGTATCTCTCGATCAAATATGGGTACATCGGTTCCTACATGTACCAATCCTCTCGGTACCGAGATGTACCCGTCCAGGATGGCGTTCTCTGCTCCTGCAGAGACTATTGATGTACAAGTCACTAGTTTAAGCTATATTAGGTTAGCCATCATGATGCCCTCGTCTTACACAATTGGTGTCAGAAGGTACAAGAAGGCAGGGGAAATAGCCAATGAGAAATGGACACGTGACATATTGTGCCACATCAGAGACAAAAAAATCGGATGCCCTTGCTGACACACGACTTGGGAAAAAGCAAGCATTTAATTAGACCATTCCCTTGATGAGACAACATTTAATGAGGTAAAGGTCGGAAATGAAAGGTAATAAATGTCCCTAAGGCTGGACATTTATTACATCCTTGCCAAGAGGAGCTCATTAAACAATCGACAGACCGATGACACAACCTTGGTTGCTCGGGATCCCGAACAGTTAAAAGAGAAGACATTCCTCATAGGAATCAGTGCGCACGTTACCCGTATCTAATGATCACCTACTGACCATACTGATAGCAATCATGAGTTTTTGAGGTATAAATACTCCTCACAAAAGGCAAGATAGAAGGAGGTGAAACCTTTTCTCAAACCTATACTCAGTGTTTTCTTCTTTCTCTCTCTCAAAAACTAACTTAATCGTCGGAAGGGATACGCCGAAAAATATTTCGGCGCCCTTCTAACTTGTCTTTCTTTGTTCCAGGAACCTTCCTCCGCCTTACTGGATCGTTTCGTTGATCTACGAGGGTCTCTCATTGTTGTTCCAGGTTACCACCGGACCTCACAGGTTGTTCCAAGTAGTAGGATTGACCGCTCGACTGACTCACTCGAGTTCACCAAGGGAGAGATATGTTCTCGTGTTTATATTGTGCAAGATCCAGCACGCACAGTTCTAGTTCAATTGCTGGCGATGCCCGTGAGTTTTGAGTTTTGCTTGAGGCATTGCGCATGTAGATAGGTTTTGTAAACAATAAGTATTCTTTCTACGTGTGAATTTGATTTTCACCATTCTCATTATCAGTTTTTGTATGTTCTATTCTATCCCCAACCCCAACCCCACCCGGCGTGAAGGTCATAGTTGTCAATTTTATACAAAAATGGTAGTTGTTTTTCATCGTATAATAAAATAATAATGTCATGGTAGTATTTATGAAAATATCATTGCCAAACCCATTTTTGATTAGAAATTGTGTTTGTATTAGTTTTAATAGATTATTGTTTTCTTGAATTATGAGCCAACCAAAGTTTGAAAGCGTCAACTATGGAGTATATCTGTCATCCACACGTAAAATAGGAGATTGACAGGCAGGAATGAGGGTGGTGAACAAGATTTCTTGGTTGGAAAGTTGCAGAACTTGGGCATTAAGTTAACCAACTCAAATAAGGAATAGGTTTTGGGAGCTAATAGGCAACGAAATAGAAGCAAAGTATCATTCCTTGCGTAACTGAGATAAACACAGTATGAGGGGAGAGTTCTATGTATGAATGACCAAATGTTGGGACTCTTACCCTCTAGAACATCATTTATACCTTCTTCTTTTTTTTTAGTGTAATGATAAGAGGTGTTCGGACAAACGTATGTATACATCGGTTAATTTCTTTTTCGACCTGATCAAAAGTGGAGTATTCACGTTAGGATTAGGGTATTCATAAGAAATAAATCTGTCACGATTTAACCTGAATGAGTTGTCAATATTTGAATTCAGAACGTTTGAATTTATAAATTATTTTTATTAACACTTGAGTTACCCTTTTAAGATTATACGTATTATTTTTCGAATGGGCTGTATTATGCTATGGTTACTTGCCAGTAATTTTCTATAGTTATCAACAATGACCCGTGCGATTGTGATATAATGTATATTTCTCTTCTCATGCAATTTTGATACAATTAAAAATTAATCATTAATGAGTTCAATTATTTTTTAATTTATTAATAATCAAAAGCCATCGTCTCTAAAGTCAAAATTAATACAGACCATAAGAGAAGCCAAACTAATCCAACCAGGTTGGGTCGTTGCTGTACTTTTCATCAGCAGCTATTTCCCTTCAAAAGAAGCTTCTATTTAAGTACTTATTTAACAAAGAGCTAATTATCTATTTAGCCTTTCAACTATATAATTTGTGTCAATCGAGTTTCTAAACCATATTTTGTATAAATTTAACCCCTGAATTACGCAATCTGACTCAATGTGACTATTCTGTCAAAATTTATCGTTAACTTTGAGAGAACGCTCACGTGCATGTGTAATTTAGAGATTTAATTGATACAAAATATAATTTTAGAGATAGATTGACATAAATTATATAATTTAAAGATTAAATAAATAATTAACTCTTTAATGAACGAGTACATAATACCATGCGACCGAGAAGGGTGTTGGAGACGGCGTTCTTGTTTGGTAGGTCTCCAAAGTCCAGACAGACAACTTGTATCAAGTTGACATTAACATTGTTATTTCTAAAATTTAGGCGTAGTTTATGGATTGAGTTTGACAGTTGATAATTCAGAAGTCTTATCTTCACTTATTTTCTACATCTTATAAGAGTTAGTCACCCTTATCCCTTTAGAAACGTACTCTAATCCAACTCATAACTACTTTAGAAAGTAATCGGCGTAAACTTAGAAACACTGTGGCGAAAGAAAAAAAAAATATTGTTATCTCGTGTTTGGATGAAAAATTAATTGTGCGATGACTCCAAAAAAACCCCTTTGCTCACTTTAACGAGAGGAAATACAAATGGATAGAAATCATCGGCCTACCATGGATCCAAGACCTATTTAGACTACAAATCACTCTTGTACTAGATTTCCAATTTTCACAATGTTAAATAAATTAACATTATACATGTGAAGGAATTGGATTTTGATCGAATCGGTTATATTATATTTTACTAGCGGATTGAGATAACTAAGGGATATGAACAGTTCAAACTGGTCAAGCTGTGAGCTTTGTGAGAGATTTGAGTAAGTATATTTCGGGGACAAGATTAAACAGCGACTCTAGAAATCTGGTATGAGCCAAGAGAGCTGTGTGAGCTTAGTGTACAGTGCATAAGGTGTGTGTGATAGAAAATATCAAGAAATGAGTGGTTCACCAAGCTAAAAAGTTTGATGGCTAGTTTACTATAATGGAAGCTCTAGCTTCTTTGCTTTTAATTGCTTGGGAGAAGAAGAAGGTTATTACAAGAAGATTCAATTTCCTTTTATCAAGGAGGCGTGTCCTATTTATACAAGGATGGGGGGTTGTTGTCCTCACCAATGATGGTGTGGTCTCAGAAATCTGTTATATATGATCTTTTTGGAATAGTTGGCCGATAGAAGTGACATTCTTCAACACGGTGGGTTGCTGTCCAATTTAAACCTCATTGTCTGAGCTATTCTTCTTCTCTTTGTGATGATTCCCGAGGTGTCATGGCCTCTCTGGCTAATCTGGACTCATGTGCTTCAGGTTGAAAGGTTTCAGTCAGGTCCGCCAAGTTGAGAATAACTAATCCGAGTTGTTCTGAGTTTGTAATTTTTGGTATCATTAGATATAATTTGTAAAAACTTATAGACTACGTACAAGGTAATATTCTTGAAAAAATAGAATAGAACATAACATTAAGTTACGGATGTAAATCCCGTGGGATCGACCGCTATTCTAAATATAGTAAGGCGACGACTTTGATAAGGAGTTTTGGCGTTCAATTCTTGGAGTAGACTATAGTAGGTATATACACCAATTTCTTTATCAGCAAATGGCCAACCTTGTCCAATAACCATTTTGAGTGAGTGTAAGAAACATAGCACTGCTTGCCTAAAACCAAAGCTTAAGAAAAGTAGACTTCCCAATACTCAATAGGGCAATTCCTCATTGAGGTGAACATGAAGGAGGCCTTGTATGTCCAATATTCGGCTGCTATCACCTTCACTAACGACGACCCTCATGTTATTGATTGTGTGCCATTACTTACCTCAGTTGTCCAACCAAACTATTCGTCCTGCCCACCCTAACTCTGCCTCTACTGCTACTTGTCTTGCTGCTCTACTTGAAGACTCTTATCTTGGACATGTTGGTTCGGCAACTTGATCCCCTCAAACGCCGAGGGCTTCAAATCCCACCCAACTCGAGGTTTGCTTTAATTTACCTTTTAGACCTTATCTATCCAACTCTTGCAATTGCTCTTATGTTGAATATGCACGAGGCATCAAGATAAGAAAACAATGTTCTTTTAGGGTAATAGATAGCCCCCTTCCCCGAAAGACCTTCCCAATCTGGACTCAAACTCAGATATCTAACCTGAGAGTCAGGCTCTCCTCTGGTCCACCACCTGGAGGGATATCTAATTCTCATGACCTTGGTGACTGTTTGAAATCTCTTTCATAGGCCCATTAAGATGTAGAGATGGACCCATAAAGATGCAGAGATGGCCCACAAAATGAAGCTGTCTTAATTGAAACATCGCTAACGACCTCTGCTGTTAAACCACCATTTCTAATAAAAAAAATTCATCTAAAATACCAAAATTACCACTACATAAACCCAAACAATCTTTCTCTATAAAATTCAAATCAACCAAAATTTAATTTTTACACATTAAAATTCGTTTTTCTACATTTTAAAATTTGAGCCGACTAAAATTTGATTCAAGCTGATTAATTTTTATTTTTTTATGTATTAAATTTGAGTTCAACCAAAGCTGTTAACGTCGATTAAAATATATTTTTTTTATTTATTAAAATTCTTGCTAAATAAAAATCGTTTCAAGTTGATTAAAATTTATTTTTTATGTATTAAAATTTCAATCGATTAAAATTTATATTTTTTACGTATCAAAATTCGGACAGATTAAAATTTAATGTAAGTTGATTAAAATTTGATTCGAGCATATTAAAATACGTTTTTAATAGGCTTCGGACAGATTAAAATTTAATGTAAGTTGATTAAAATTTGATTCGAGCATATTAAAATACGTTTTTAATAGGCTTGAATTTTGATACGTAAAAAAATTCATAAAATAAAGGAGGTCTCATTGAAGAAATGTTTATGTAGAGAGAGTGTGAATGAAATTTTTTCTAAAATATATCATGGATAATTTAATAAAATTATATTTTAATCTGACAAAGAGTCTTAGTGAAGATTCAAAAAAAAAAAAAAGGTGTTCTTGAAAATATGATAAACTAAAAAGATTTTGACAGAAATTTTTCCTTATTTTTTTTTTCATAAGTTAAAAACTCCAATAAGGTTCTCATTAGAGATGGAGTAGTTCTGAAAAGGGGCATTGTCCATTTTAAACCCCGTTATTACTACTAATTTCATCTTCTTTTTTTTTTAACGATCAAGGGTGTTTAAATTAATTTACGTACATCTAGATTAATCTCTTATTTGATCCGATCAAAAGCAGATCATCCACGTTAGGAGTAGAATATTAATGAGAAATAAATTCCTTATAACTTTACTCTAAAGAATAATCAAAATTAAAATTTAAAACATCTGAATTTATAATTTATCCTTATTATCGATTGAACTATTCTTAATGTTACTACTACTAATTTCATAAGTAATATCAATCTTGTTCTAAAGTTCGGAGCATGTCATATCCTGCATTTTCATGACAATACCAATCTTTGTTAGTCATGTCAACTTTACTAAGTCATTATCATGGAGGCTTGTCCGAATGCTACCAAGAAACACATGATTATTTGTGGCCGCCTGCACACACACTCGCACACACAGGTTTATGGCTGGTGTTCTATGGTCCATTTGCACTGGAGGAAAAGCCGAAAGAAAGCCTAACCTTAAGGCTTTGGGCCACAGACAGAGAGAAAGAGGGATGAATGGTTGGTATTGTTTGTTGTTGTTAAAGATCTCAAGTCTAACTTGAATTTGCTGCATACCCAGTGGAGGAAAAGCATAAAGAAAGCCTAACCTTAAGGCTTTGGGCCACACACAGTTTTAAAGGCATAGAAGTGCCAAGTATGATAACAGGCATTATTAAGTTGCTTTAAGAGCTTGTACATACATTAATGCAAAACTTCCTAAATCCTAACCCTTTTTCGTTGTGACATGACACGAAGAGATCACCGTCTCTAAGCGTATATAATAAGAATATTTAAAAAAAAAAAAAAAAAAACAAGAGAGAACTCTTGAAATATTGTAATATTCAATTAATTAGGATTTTCAAAATGGACCTAAATCCCTAACCGTAAAAAATTTACCTAACACAATAAAACATGTCTAATAAATTGTAAAAATTGACATGGTTTAGGAAGAAATCAATCTAACATATTCATTATTAAAGTCTACTCAACTAAATAATAAAAAAATAATAAAAATTACTAATTCTCGTTCAACACCAAATTGGGCCATGAGTAATATGTACGAGTCGTGGATGCGTCCTTTTTTTGTTACCATACAACACTGGCATCACAATAAGTTTTTTTTAAAAAAAAATCTTTTTTAGCTTCATTCATCTATTAGTATTTAATGAGATAATACTATGCTCGTGCATAATATTAAATTATCTTAATCCAGCTTATAAATCATTTTTTTTACATAACTCGACTCCATAGAGTCGCAACATATTAGGATCAATCTCATACTCAACCCGACAATAGTCCTTTTGGTATATTTTTTTTTTATCGTGGCTCCACTCACATATTAGCATTCAATGAGAAAATAATATGCTCATAAGTTATACTAAATTATCTTAATAAAGTTTATAGATCGTCCCTTCTATAACTTGACTCTAGAGAGTTGCAACTCATATTAGGTTTAATTCCGTACTCAACCAAACAATAGCCTTTTTTTTGGTAGTTTCACTCTCCTATTATCATACAATAAGATAATACTATGTATATCTTAATCTAACTTAAAAGATCATCTCTTCTATAACTCGACTACACAGTCGCGACTCATATTAGTTTCAATCTAATACTTGACGTGATAGTTAATTATAACACTTATCGTTGTGTAGAGTTTGCCTCTAAAAACTAGCTTATGATAAAATAGCGTTGAAAAATTCATAAAAAACTTGTAATCTCATATATAAACGATGTGGGAATTATAATAATGCAGTAGTTACTTGACAGTATTAAAAATTATAAACTACTACAAACAAATGAAAACCATCTGCTGCATATGGACTCAATTGACAGTAACGTAAAGTAATGGTCCAAATAATGGGTGGAAAATGTATACGATGCCTACTGATGTTAGGTGGAAAATCCCCCCAACCCCACCCCCACCCCCAAAAAACAAAACCCACCCTGCAAGAATAGGTCCAGTATAGTGATGATGGTGGGCATTTATAATCGAACATAGAGGACCTGCAACACCACAGGTGAGACGATAACACTGTTGTTTGCTTTTGGTCGGATCGGATTAGATTGGATTAAAAAAGGAGTTAATTGAATTCTGCATAAATCAATTCAAATATTTTTATTTTTTAAATAATAAAAAATATAATTTTTTACAGATTATTTGAATTAAAAAAATATGATATTAAAAAATAATTTTTTTTATACCAAAATCTCTCGACAAAAGAGACCCTGACAGGGTTTGCAGCTTTGCTTTTCAGTACAATGGTTTTGGAACCAATACATTTATTCGTGAAACCAATAATCATGAGCATTTGTTCACCGTACCCAGAAAAAGATTTATTGTCGTATTACTTATCATTTTTTTTTTTGGATAAAATTAAAATAATAATAATAATAATAACAAATGCAAAGTGAGGGTTTGATGATCAAAACCTAGTTGCAGGGCTGACAAGCACTAGGCGTAGGCTTGCATTAAATGGGCCTGAGCTTGAGCTTCTGTGTGGCCGCTTTGAAAGCTTTAGTCTAGGGGGCCGAAAGATCTACTAGGCCAGCCTGTTTCCTTTTACCCATGAGTGGTTGAGTTAGGCGGATTTGTCTGGAGTATTATTAAATTCATGTTAAAAAATTATTTTATTCGTATTTAATTTATTATTAATTTATATATAACGAATATTATAATATTGAGTTCGTGTTATATATTTTTTTTATTTATACTCAATTCATTAATTAATTTTGTCATGTCATGCGAGGTTGTGTTAGATTTACTCTTTTATAAAATAAATAATTTAAAAAAGTCCCAAAATCTTATAATTTCGTCATGTGCTGGTAATCATTATTATAAACATGAAATAAATTTAGATATATAATATTTTAAAATGTATGATTCTTAAAGATTTTGATTAGAGAAAATCTTGTTTGAATGTTAAAGAAAAACATTTTGATAATAAAATAGAGGGAAATTAAAATCTTAGAAAAAGAAAAAAAAAATTAAAAAAATGGAGGGAAGACCTCTATGTTTAAATGATATAGAAAAACATTTTGATAGTAACCCGATTAATTTGTTAATCATGTTATCTTTAAATTAAAACACGTAAAATTTTTTCAAAAACTTTATCCTAAAATAAAATGTCATTAGTAAGATCCTACATCAATTGTACTATTTAAGATAAACAACACTTTTAATCAATAAAAGAAAATCACTTTACTTAAAAGCATGAAAATTAATTTAATCATCGTTGGTCCTACTTATATCTAGGATTGAGGATACGATCATGGATACACGTGATGTAGAACCCTAGTGACGTGGCAACACATGAGACCAATCATGGATATGATTAGGTTTTTGTTCTTTGCCTAACAAGCATAATTAATAAATTAATCACACTTAAAGAAATCTAACCTACCACAATAGGGCTTTGGTGCCCATGTGCTTTCTTTGTGTTAGTCCATTGAGTGACACAAGTGAGTTCTTAATGTGAACTCCCTCTCTCTCTCTCTATATATATATATGTGTGTGTGTGTGTTTTGAACCAAAGGATCCCATACATGTGGGTTGGGGCTTTTACATTTTTTGTATTTGCCTGAAAATTTAAAAAGGATGAATCGAACCAAATTAAGAATCGACAAATATGATTCAAAAGTATTAACGATATTGAAATTCACATAAATTTCATATAAGTGATATAAGTAATTGAAGTAATGGAATATAAGGGATCCCATACATGATACAAAAGCATTATCGATATAGAAATTCACATAAATTTCTTATAAAGTGATATAAGTAATTGAATATCTTAATCTCGACGTGGATGAACTATTTTTGATCGGAACAAAAAGAGAATAATCGAGGTGTGCATAAGTAGACCCGAACACCCTTGATTATGAACGAAAAAAACTAAGAAGTTATGATGTTAACAAATTGGACCCATTAACTTGTAGCTTTAACTTGTTCAAAACTTCAAATCATAAATTATATATTTTATTCTTTAATATCGAAAGTTTCTCCTATATAATAGGCACATTTAAATAAATGTAGATGGAGTATGAAAGTTCCAAACACATGTGGTGGGTCAAAGCTAAACATATGGGACCCGTTTTCCACAACTAGCAATGTGTTTTGCAAGTGTTAGTTATGTTCCTTTGAAGATTCTAAATTTTTTTTTTTTTCAAACTATGCCTAAATGACCCACTTGAACATGACTGGATGACGATAAGCCGTTGACTATCTAACGTGGAACAACCCCCACCGTACAATTGACTATCTCACAACCTAATTTTTTTAATCCAAATAGAGGCGAAAATAGACTGGTCATTTTAAATTCAAAACTTAAAACCAAATAAGGAATTATTCATATGAATTTCATAGTTTTTCGACCAAATTGAGGACGAGATTAACTAGTGAAAATATCCATGATCATAATACAAAAAAACACAAACACACATACTAATTTTTAATGTTTCTACCAACTTGAGACAAAGGAATCAAAGTGTTACTTAAGGAGTCAATCTTTTAAGTAAAAATATTTATTGTGGCACAGTCAGCACCCTGTGTTGGTGGCTTTAGATTAGGATTATAAAAACAATTGGTGTCTGTTTTATTCCGATCCTATCATTTTATGTATACTCATAATTCAATTGTGTTGGTGGCTTGGTGTCTTGTTTGTTAAATTTTCTTATAACCCGATAACTAAAATTTGTAAGACAAATACTTTTTCATTTCAATAAAAGTCATCATGTACTAGTCTCAACAAGTTCAAAATCTACCCAACTCTCTCTCTCTCTGTGCAAGGAAAAGACTAAAGAGAGAATGGAAGCCCGGAAATGTGGTGAGACTTATAATTCCAAATGTAAAGAAATCTAGCACTATCATAGAAATGTGTTCAGAGGGGAATATGACAGAATTTAGGTATGCTTGTGCTTTTCCTGATTTTGGGTGGAGAAAGGCATTGTAATGGGGAACCTAAGGCACAAAGCCATCAACAAGTCAAGCTGGGTTGAACTTTGATCATTTCCATGTCACTATAATGAAACTAGAATTTTATAGTTTTTTGTCAGAGTTTGAATTTCATACAATCTACCAAGTCATATAGAGATATCTTTTAAATTTCATAATGCTTTACTATGAGCACATGTACTTAATTAAAACTTGCAAAAAAAACAAAGCCTTGCCCAATTATACTTTTTTATATAAATCGATGGAAGAGAGATTTCAATTTAAATTAAACAAATAGTTGTCACCTCTTTATTACGTCAATAAAACCAAAATAATATATATTAATTTATTGAGATTGAGGTACATATAGGAAAATAGGTTGAGTATAAATGTTATCTTCATTTCTAATCGTTATTTTTTTACATATTAAAAATGAGCAGAAATATAAAATTAAAAACTTATAAAGAAACAAAAAGATTATGAAATTTGACAAGGATTGAGCAAGAAAATATGGCATACCCTTGATACATATTGAACTTTGATCCACCTAATAAGTTTTCGAATACAAAAAAATTACAAATGACAAGTCAAATTGATTCCAACTTCAAATAAGGAAGGGATTGATCTAATAAGCACCTAAAATTACCATCCTTTGACTGATTGAAGTGATAGACAAGTTATAATTATGGTGCAGAGAGGTCATAGGTTAATTAAGACACAAAGTCAGGTGTCATTTCACAAAGGACCAAGATTAAAGAAGGAGCAAGAAAGCTGCAATATCATCAGTCTGGCGTGCAAGACGTGGCAAAAATGGCTGTCCAAACCAAATCTTAATGACTCCGGCTTCAATCTGAAGTGCTCAACCAAACAAGAATTTTCACTTTCCCAGGAAAATCAGAGAGAAAACAGAAGGAAAGAAGGAAAAGAGTAAAAAGAAACCATTTAAAGAACGAATTTTTGCAGTGGGTTTTAACTTTTCCTTTTGTCCTTGTTGAGAAAAAGAAAAGGGGAAAATTCTCTTCAGAAAGAGTGGGTAGTGCCGATTCTAACAGAACTGGTAAGCACTAGCAGCAAAAGTTGGCTTGTTTGTGTCACTGGTTTTTGTTGTGTTTTGTGTCATTTTTTTAGCTAAGAAAATTACTAGAAACAACTCGTTCTCTGATGGGTATGTCTTGGTAGTGCCTTGCCTTCTTGGATTCTGACATAATGGTTTGGTTCTAGCTATAGACTAACTCATGCACAAGGTCATAGTGTATCTTTGAAGAGGTGTTAAATGAGTTCTACATAACATTTTGGGTATTTTCTCTCTCTCCATATGAACTTTTGTTGATTTTACTATTTGAGTTGGGTTTCTTGTGTTTCTAAATTAGTTCATGTAACTGATAAATCTTGGGTTTTGTTGGGGATTACGTGGAGAGTGGATTTTGGGCATTGTCTAGTGATTACAAGTTGATTTTGAGCATATTCTGATTATTTCATGTGGGTTTCAAGAATTTTCCTTTGATTTACATCATATGATGATCACGAGTTCATTTTTAATTAGATTTTTGATATTCATGAGATGAGTCTCTTGGGTTCTTCAGATTTTGTTGGTTGGCGATACTGGATTGTTGCATTAATATATATATATATATATATATATATATATATATATATATATATTTTGATGCCGTCAGTTATTCCTTTACCTTGCAAAAACTATAAAGAGAGATGCTTGTTGTCTACCGTTTTGGTGGCTTCTACAACTGATACCGAGATGCTTTTTTCCCTTTGCAGGTTGCTCAAACTTCAGCTGTGAGATGAAAATATAAACAGCCAGATTTATATCTAATATATATAATTTTTTTGGGAACTTGAAACTGTAAAGAGCACCAGGGTTTCTGGTGGTATGAACCTTTTAGCCTTAAATATATAGGGGGGAGAGAGAGAGAGGGGCTTGTGCGTGTCTTTGGTTTTGACAATATTTTAGTGTTGAGAATCTGTAGGATATGTCTCCTCAGCTGACTGAGTGAGCCCGGACTACATGGGCTTTGCCGTCGACCAAGGAAACAACCTTTTCTCTAGCTCTCTTCCCATTCAACTGAACCTTCTCTAAAAAATGTAAAACCCCATCTCTCTCTCTCTCACATACACACTAATTGGTCCTGCCTTGGTTGCTGTCAAGATTCGGTCATACGAAGCATGTATCATTCCCCTCTTTGAGATCCCATTTCCTTTCCTTGAAGTCCTGAAAGTTGGTTATAATCAGAAATTTGGTCCCCACCCCTGGGTTGGTTTTTTTTCCATTTCTGGACTCTATTCCTCGAAGGGGGGGTTATGTTTGATTATTGGGGATGTAACATAGCGAGTGCTTTGGGGTTAACTTTGAAGTGATTTGAGTGGTGGGAAAGTTTAGTTTTGGGTATCAAAGGAGAAGTAGATCGTCCAGTTGCCAGGATGAAGTTCATGAAACTTGGATCGAAGCCTGATTCGTTTCAGACTGATGGGAATAATGTCAGGTAAGATCTTTCTTAGAATCAAATTAGTTAGTAACCTTCTGATAAGATCAATTTGGGCATTATTGCAATTGATGTTTCCACTTTAATCAGCATAATCCTGCTTTGTACCAGCATGCCATTTGGGTTCTAACTTTGTATAGCTTGTTTGGGGCACCAAAAAATTTTCTGTCCTTTAAGAATGCGCAGCAACAATGTCAACATTATGTAACAAACTAACTAAGTTAGTTCTTGTTGGGTTACCACTGGTACTGCTAAGCACATCTTGTTTCCTGAAAAGGAAATTTTACACTTTCAAGTAAAATGAATGCTGGCTTGGTAGCCTGGTTGGTTCTTCATAGTTTGTTCAACCGAGTCCATGTTCTTGCCCAAGATATAATTTGTCATTTTCTCTGTTTGATACTTCAGGTGATGTTGTCAGTTTTTCCTCTTTTAGCATGAGTGGGGCCATTAGAAATCTGCCGGGTTTGGATTGAAATACTTAGGTTTTTTAAGTTTTTGTGAGGGTAGAGTGAAACTGTTGGCCTATTGGTTTATGGAATGCTCAGATTACTCATCAGTGTTTTTGAAATTTTCTTTGGAAATACCTTTGTGGCGAAGGCATGGTCAGATTGTCTCATGTTGGTCCCATCGTTATGAGTCCTTCCTTTCTGTTAATTGCACAAATAGGCTGTCCTTGGATACAATCTTTTGTTGTCATGCCTGCTAACATGAACTTTAACTGTTGGAATACTCAGATTACTCATCAGTGTTTTTGAAATTTTCTTTGGAAATACCTTTGTAACGAAGGCATGGTCAGATTGTCTCATGTTGGTCCCATCGTTATGAGTCCATCCTTTTCTGTTAATTGCACAAATAGGCTTGTCCTTGGATACCATCTTTTGTTGTCATGCTTGCTAACTTGAACTTTAACTGTTGTAAGAATTGTTTGTTAATGGGAGGGTATGATTTGGCTTAGTATGCAAACAAGATGTACAACATTTGCTCTGCAATAATTCTCAATCTTGTTTGTTTGGGGTGATAATTTCTTTCCATAAATTGGTTTTGCTCATTCAAAGAGGGAATTTGTGTAAATGTAGATAATAGTGTCTACGATCTTTTATGTTGGATGTACCAAAGAATTATTTGGTGTTTGAAGGGAGGGATCTGGGGTCCAACATGTGATCTTAAAAATAAAGATTACATACAAGATGGTGTAACAACTATGTCTAGTTACCTTATAATGAGATTATCTTGAGAATTGCTAATATTTCAGATTGCAGGGCTGGTTTTTTTTCCGTAGATACAACCTAATGGTAACTAATAATGCTAAACTGTGGTGCTGACTAAGTATGTCAATAGCCGAACTTCTTTGTATTAATAGCTACACTAGACTTCTAAGGATTATGTCTAAATGAGCAAGTAAGATTACTCATAAATCCTGCCCTTGAAATTGACAAAAGGAAAAGTTTTTAAGTTTCCCGTGAATCGCTCTTTTTATTTAAAGATTCGGAATGGTATTGCAGTGCAAGGTAAAGTACATTGATGCCATTATTTCACTTCTTCATTATATGGAATACTGAAATTGCACTAATCTTTTTCTCCTCTTAACCAGCTTAAGTAGTTATGCATTTTAAGAACATCCACCAAAAAAAAATTCCCTCAAATAACTGAGACAATAAACTACCTATCTGGGCTGTCAAGGATTAGGATGTAGTATTTTACAGTTGTAATTGTTCAATGTATATAATCTTTGAATTTCCACCAATAGTATATTACCAGAGAAAATTTACATGTGCAGGTACGTGACTACTGAGTTGGCAACCGACATTGTGGTTAAAGTTGGGGATGTGAGGTTTTATTTGCACAAGGTATGATGATCTTGTACCGTGTGCTTGTGTTTTTCATTGTAATTAGAATAATTATTTCAGCAATATTTTGCCATGTCTGGCCTCCTGATGCTTGTGGCTATCTAGTGTTATTTTGGAATTCATATTTTCAGACCCATTTATACCTGTACCTTGCTTTGTTTCATCTCTTGATGTGCTTAGACTCGTTGCTTCAGCTTATTCAAACCACATTGATTTTGTAACCATTTTTTTAGAATTTTTTTTTTTGGGGAGGGGGAGGGGGAGGGGGGACTTGAACCCTTGGTCTCAAGAAAGCAAAGTTTTTACAAGACAAGGAGTACCATTGGACCAAAGACTTTTTTAAGAACTTGATATGTTTTTGTGAGTCACAAACTACTGGTCACTTAAAATGTAAGGTGACAGCATCTGAGATAGGCAGCTCATCCTGGATCATATGTAAGCCATTGAAGTGCTTATGAGTCAAAGGTAGAATCATGCCCGAGGAAGGTATGATATTGTACTGTTGTCTTGGAAACCATTTGTCATTTTGCTGAAGTCATTGATGAAATTCTGTTTTAAAGTAAATAGTTATCGAACAAGAAAATAACTTAAGTTAATTGCTGAGTGCCTCATATCTGTTGCTGATTTATTGTAATTTGTCCCTGGCTTTGCATAGCCATTGTGTAATTCTGATGGACTGATAAAACTGGTTATGCAGTTTCCACTTTTGTCCAAGAGTGCCCGTTTGCAAAAGTTGGTTGCCACCACAAATGAAGGAAATGAAGACGAAGTCCACATTCATGACATTCCAGGTGGTCCTGCTGCCTTCGAAATATGTGCCAAGTTCTGTTATGGCATTACAGTCACCTTAAATGCTTACAACGTTATTGCAGCACGTTGTGCGGCAGAATACCTAGGAATGAATGAGACACTTGAAAAAGGGAACCTCATCTACAAGGTGGATGTTTTTCTCAACTTCAGTATTTTCCGAAGCTGGAAGGATTCTATCATAGTTCTTCAGACTACGAAGTTACTATTACCTTTATCTGAGGAATTGAAGTTGGTCAGCCACTGCATTGATTCTATTACTTCCAGAGCTTCTGTTGATGTTTCCAAGGTGGACTGGTCCTATACCTACAGCCAAAAAATGCTACCAGAGGAAAATGGGAATGATTCTAACTGGAATAGCATCAAAAGCCGGGTGGTGCCCAAGGATTGGTGGGTTGAGGACTTGTGTGAGCTTGAAGTAGATTTATACAAACGGTTAATTGTAATGATAAAGGACAAAGGGATAATTTCTAGTGAAGTGATTGGAAAAGCTTTGAAAGCTTATGCCCTGAGAAGATTGCCAGGATTTAGTAAGGGTATTATTCAGTGTGGCGATGTCCTGAAGACTCGTTCGATAGTGGATACGATCGTGTGGCTGTTGCCTTCTGAGAAAGGCAGCGTCTCTTGTGGTTTCATGCTCAAGTTGTTAAAAGCAGCCGTTTCCATGGATTCAGGAGAAATGGTTAAGGGAGAACTAGTGAAAAAAATAGGGCAGCAATTGGAGGAGGCTTCTGTTAATGATTTTTTGATACAAGTAAAGGATGGGGAAACAACCGTGTATGATGTTAATATAGTCCAGAAAATACTGGAGGTGTTTTTGATACAGGATAAAAATGCCGAAGGTGAATTAGAGGAGAGCCGTGAGATTCAGGAGATAAGAAGGCCAGGGATTTTATCAGAAGCATCCAAGTTGATGGTGGCAAAGCTCGTTGATGGGTACCTCACTGAAATTGCAAAAGATCCTAATCTACCTTTGGCAACTTTTGCTGATGTCGCAGAGATGGTGTCTGGTTTTGCGCGGCCTGCTCACGATGGACTTTATCGGGCCATTGACATGTATCTTAAGGTAAGAGTTCTTCAAAGTTCACTTTTTTCTTTGTATATAAGCACACTCATATTTGGAGTTTTGATGGGGTATATGCTTGCATAATTTCATGATAAAATATAAGAATATAGCATGAGGGAATGTTGTTTTGTAATTTGCATTTTGCACTAGAAACTTGTTTTAATGAGAACTCTGCTGTTTATCGAAGCAGTTATTCACATAAGTTGCGGTGAATTAAGCTTTGAATGAATAACAAATCTTCAAGAAACAAATTGTAACCCACCATTTTTCAACTTCTACTACACTTGCATTCAATGACTGGTATCTGGATAGTTTTGTAGTTACTGTAATTTTATATGATTGAGCAATTGTTGCTAATACATCATCTCTTGATCAATTTTTTCCTTTGTGCTGCAGGAACACCCCGGGATTAGCAAGAGTGAGAGGAAGAGGATATGCAGGCTGATGGACTGCAAGAAGTTATCTGTTGATGCATGCATGCATGCTGTACAAAATGAGAGACTCCCCTTGAGAGTTGTTGTGCAGGTGCTCTTTTTCGAGCAAGTAAGGGCTGCTGCATCATCTGGCAGCAGCACTCCTGACCTTCCCAAAGCCATTAAAGATCTTAATAGTGGCTCCCATGGGAGCTCACGATCGGCAACAACCAACACCGAAGAAGAGTGGGATGCTGTGGCAACAGCAGAAGAGCTTAGGGCGTTGAGGGGTGAGTTAGCAGCCTTAAGGTTAGGCCATGGAGGAGGGAGTGAGAGAAGTGGTGGTAAAAGTAATGCTGACAACACTGCAATAGGTAAAATGAAAGGGTTGCTTATGTCAAAGAAAATCTTTTCAAAATTGTTGTCAAACAAAAGGGCCCTGATTGAGAATAGTGGTTCGGATTCATCGGAGAGCCTTGGTTCTGCTAATCCAGAAGCAGCAGCTAAATCCACTCCTTCCAGAAAAGGGAGGCATTCAGTTTCGTAGGGAAAGGAATTTATGGTATTTGGTTTTTGTTTTTGGGTTTTTTTTTTCACTTTTAATGAATGACATTAGCATGGTAAAAGCTAGTGGTTATCTTTCCTTCGAGCAAATGAAGCTTACAGTTTGGAGAAAGGAGTTTGGAATTATTTCTTGTTTTGCAGGAAAATTTAGTTTCTTGTGCAAAGTGTTGACCTTTTTTTCCCAGATAGCTATCCTTCTAACTGAATAGCTACGTCAAATACAGCTAATTGATTTTGGTGAGTGACGAAGAAGGGTGTACCTAATGTACGAGATAATAAACTCATTATTGCGGAGTCTGGGTTGGGGGGATTGGCATCATCCTTGTCTTCCAAAGCTGTGCAATGAAAGAATTGTTCCCTCCCGGAAAGAAGTAGTGTTTTCGAAGATTAATAAAGCAGTAATGCTAGGTTTTTTTGATTTTTTTGATTGGTGTCATGTTATTTGGATACCAATAAAAGTTAATCAACTGTCATATTATTTGCACTCTAAATTTGGTCATTGTAGCATTATTCTTAATAAAGTGAACTGTGTATACATTCCCTTTTAACCAACACCAGCTAGATATGAAGGCCATTTCTGAATATGGGTTGTAAGATCCCTAGCTGAAGGGTATCTCGAGCTCAAGATTTTTTAACTTTATAGAGTGAATTTTTGTCCGATTTGTGTGATACTAAAGGCAGTTTGTAGGAAATCTCGAACCAAACCAACTTAAAACCCTCTGAGTAGGCCACAGTGCAGCACCAAACGTTTCTAACCACCAACTTACCTTCAAATGAATCCAAACAGACTACCAAGACCATCCCATTTGAAAACAACTGCACAACTCAAAAGGGTATCGACTATAGGAACACTTTGGTCTTGGGTTCCGTAACACTGCTATAGAGTGCTACAATGATTTCCTCTTTTATAACTGATAATCCAAGAATAAAGTCGTCTTAAAAGATGACTTCACTTGACAGCAGAAAAAGATAAGTCACCTCAGTCTAGACACAAGTCACAAATTGAAATGACATTGGCCATGAGAGGAAGAGAGACAAAGAGTTATGCCCATCTCTAGATCTTATTTAAGAATAAAATTACTAGTGCTATGTCACTTAATGCTTGAGAGATTACTAGTGCTAGAAAGTAGTCCTCTAACAATCTAATATTCCCTCTAATATTCTAATAGATTGAGAGACTATTCATAATGACTTGAGGGCCACTCTACCGAGGAAATATAAAAGAAAAACCTAGCTTAAAAAAAGCAGATGAAATTGTAACCGCCTTCTGCCCCCAAAAGGTAATAGAAACCCCCAGAACAAGAGACTCCTTTAGAGTAGATTAGCCAAAATTTTCAGTTGATGAACTACTATATATTTCTCGAGTTATCCAATTTCTATTGTCAATTTGTTTAGCTCGCACAACACACCCAGGTAGCATTCACATTTCCACCATCACTACCTTAAATCTCTCTCTCTCTCTCTCTCTCTCATATTCCTGTTTCTCGAGCTCCATCAATAACATAACCTAGTTATGAAAACACTAGTTTGGTACAAGTTTGAATTTGACAAAGCTTAGAATTGATCTCAAGCTGGCTAGATACTTCTGTCACCAGCTCTCCGCATACACAAGGACTTTAAAACTATTGATGTCAAAATTTTGCTCATTAGAATAAGAAAGTAAGATAGGACTCGTCAAAAATCTACTAGACAAAGAAGTGATTCAAGCCACATCAACCAACGTCTATTATCAACAATGATTTGTCGATATAAGCAAATAACAAAAGGGTATTATGTCTTTTGGGAGTGTATCTGTACGCAAATCTTTAAGAGAAATACATTGCAATCGATTTTCTTATTTATTATATCTTATATTTTTCTATAATATAATAAATAATAATACATTCACAATAAGTTAAATCTCAGTGTTCTTCAAGACAAACCAACTAGAAAATCTAATCAACAGAAGAACAAAAAAAACTTAAAAATGGTCGTCACTCTTGTTATTATGTGTTTTTGTCACCAAGTCACCGCATATCCAATGACCTTGTAATATTAAATTAAAGGGTTTTTTTGGCACTTTACACCCTTGAAAAATTTAAAATTTTTTATTTTATACCCTCAAAGATTAAAATTTTTACATTATACCTTTAATGTATCAAAAGTGTTGTAATATAGTCTTTCTGTTAATTTTCATTATTTTTTTTCTATCAAAAACCAACCTATTGACACTGACAAAAAAACTAACGAATAATTAATAAAAAAGTCATATTACAACATTTTTAATACATTAAGGGTGTAATATGAAAATTTTAATCTTTAAAGATATAAAATAAAAATTTTAAAATCTTTTAAGATACAAAGTACAATTTGCCATAATTTTAAAAAGTAATCTTCAGCATTAAGGTTAAATTTGTAGATAGAGTAATTGATTATTGGAAGAGGTTATGATCCCTTTAGGCCCCATAACTGCGATGCGGCAATAAGTTAATGTAAAAAGTTCATCAATTAGCAAATCGGAGGTTACAATGCTTTTCAACAAGTCAACAAATTGTTCTTTCTCAAAGAGGGCGGACATCCCATGCGCTATTATTTCATCAAGGGTTTGGAATGAGTTGTGTCGTATTGAGTGTTTGTGTCGGATAAATTTTGTATTAAATTTGGTCCAAATTATATATAATTTATTTATTAATTAGATTACTAGGTGAACTTTATTATGACCTATAATCTGTTAAACTAAACAAATCTCTCGTACTTTCGGTTGATTTTGTATTATGTTTATATGTTGAGTTAAGAATTATTAGTTCATGTCGAGTTTTTTATATTATTTATGTCATGTTGTGTTATAGTTGGTTCAAAGTGTTCTCAAAGAACATTGCTCCAAACGAACCTAGATTCGTCTAAAAATCTAGCTTATTATAAAGGGAGAGTATAAAGGTTGGTGTCCACAAGCATGTAAAATACTTAGAAACACTCTTTAACTACCCATAATTCTCTATAATTATCTCATCTCACATCTCTCACACAAATTCAGATCTCCCCAACACTTTTGTTCTTTGTTTTTATTCTTAGTGAGTCATCTATCTTTATAGAATGAAAGACCTATTTATGTATAATGAGTCGTACTTGAATTTATGGTAGGTGATTGTTGCTCCAAAATTTATTGCGATCAACAGAAATGTCTCAATTGACAAACAATTCTCATGCGATTGTTTGTGAATAGACTCAAATGCCTTGTTTTAGGATTTCCTTCGTTAAATTCTTAAAGATGTACATTGAATAATGAATCAATAAAAATTGTCTTATTTATTAATTCAATCAAATAAATTTTAGTTACAAAGTAGCCGATTTAACAACCTTTGATTACGGCATTAACTATTTTCTAAAACTAACTTTAACACTACTCCTAAATGCCCTAATCATGAATCTTGTGAGGGGTTTGACTTGTCCCTTCAACTCCTTCTTTTCCTCTTTTATAACCATTTCTTTTGACGATTTTTTTTTATTGATGGTTAATTGATTTTATAACTTTTAGATAATTATTTTCTCTTTCAAACAAGAGTTGTGACTTATTGCTTCTCACATTTTCTTTAGATCTTGACACCTGGTAACTCTTTAATAATTTTAAACTTGCCAACAACACATGCATCAAATATTTTCATAATTTTATATTTTATATCCAAAAAATGATCTACTAAAATAAAAAATTAAGAGAAAATATATTTGAGAAGATCTCTCTCTTCCTCTTCCACCCGGTCTTTATCTGACTATTTTACAATCTCAAATGATAGTGTAGAAGACTCGATAATAAAATATGAGCAAAGTTATTGGATCTAATTTACTAATATAATTTGTTGACCTAATTCATTGTGACATTTAGATTGACTGTAGGACCAATTAAACATTGAAATTTGATGTTGACCTAATAATTCTTATAAAATCACATCATTATTCAGTAAATTATGTTAAATTTTTATGTTTAAATAACATTATTCGTAAAATATTATAGAAGAACCGATCACAACCCAAGAGACACTTGTATATCTTTGAAATAGTCCAAGTGGCTCTCTAGTAAATGCAAAATATAAGTTGCCTCTATATTCCATCGAAGGACACTCTTCAAACTTTGTCATGTAGTGAAGCATAGAGCCAACATGTCCTCCTCCATATCCAGCTTAGGATTGTGCATCACCAGCTCAACTTACTCAGCGGTCAACCAGCCAAAAAAAAGAAAAAAAAGCTTACTCAGTGCTCCACTCCATATATTTCTAACAATTTGTATACTATTATTTAAAGGGTTAGTGTATATCCGCTCGTTCGTAATGTTCTCTCCCGATCGAAGGATTTTGGCTGACTTGGCGTAAGCTTACGCTTTGTGTCAGTAACCTTTACCTCTCGGTATCCGTGGGCACGCTTGTCCCATATTGACGGAGAGTCGTCTCCCCCCCCCCCTTCGCTTATAAGCCTTGGCACTATATGAAGGTGGTACCCACTAGCACTTGATCCATCCCGAACGAGTGGATAAATTCCCTACAAAAGGCGCCTTTTTGTAGGAAATTTATCCGTGCCAGTAGCTTTTATCTCTCAGTATCCGCAGGCACGCTTGTCCCACATCGATGGAAATTCGTTTCTCTCTCTCGCTTATAAGCCTTGACACTATATGGAGGTGGTACCCACTAGCACTTGATCCATCCCAAACGCGCGGATAAATCTCCTACAAAAATGCACCTTTTTGTAGGAAATTTATTCGCGCGTTTAGGATGTTCTCCCCCACTGAAAGATTTTAGCTTACCTAGCATAAGCGTACGCTTTGTGTCAGTAGCCTTTACCTCTCGGTCTTCGTGGACACGCTTGATCAAGTGGCTAGTGGGTACCACCTCCATATAGTGCCAAGACTTATATGCGAGGGGGGGGGAGACGACTCTCCGTCGATGTGGGACAAGTGTGCCTGCGGAGACCGAGAGATAAAGGCTACTGGCACAAAGCGTAGGCTTACGCCAGGTCAATCAAAATTCTTTGATGGGGGGAGGACATTCCGAACGCGCGAATAAATCTCTTATAGTATCTTAAAAAAATTTCAGTGCTATACTGAAAAGAATTTTCAGCTCTAGATCTTATTTGATACTTCGATTCATTTGTAACAACTGGTTGTGATATAAAACAATGTAACTTTAAATTGTGTCACATTTTTATTCAAAAATGGCAAACGTATGATTTCGAAAAATAATTTTTTAGTATTATAGTTGAACCGTGTTTTATATGGAAGAAGCAGCCAACAGTTTTCTGTTAAATAAACCCAAAACTCCAAGAACTGGGAACCCATTTTTCCACAAGCGTTGTTTAAGTATTGGAATTAACACTCGACTTTACTATGTTGGATGTATGTTTTGTGGTACATATCAGACAAAGACGTCATGAATGGGATTAATTAACATAGACTTACACAGTCAAGACTATAACTTCAATGAATCTTATTCATCCTCATCTTAAACCTTGTTCTAATCCTTGGGGATAACGCGTTTTTTCACACGTTTATACCACATGTAGGTATGACAGTTAGGGATGGCCATGTGTGTAAACTGTATCATGTCAAAATTATCTCAATCTATATACCATAGATAATTGTGTGTTAATTATGTTAAAGTAGTGTGTAATAGTGGTTTATAGCATGTATAACCCGTTTGTGTTATCCATCCTCCTCTTGCTTCTGTTTTTAAATAAATGCTCACCATGCATGACATAAATGGATGTCATCGACACTTCTTTATGTTCCAATCATGTCATGCATGAGGATGGCAACATATTTAATTTCCCTTTATTTTGGAGGATTTCATTTATTTCATTAGACTGCTCGCATATGTTAGACATGAAAATGATGATGAGTGTTCATTCACCCAAATATGTCGTGGGTTGGGGGTGAGACTTCCGAACACTTCTTCCAAATGCCGTAATAAATAGAGTCTTGTATATTTATATGATCGATAATTGTTCGATTATAAAATTATTCACCTTTAAAACTTAAATTGCAAATGTTTCGGAATTATTATTATGCCCCATTACAGTAATTCCTAACAAGCTGCGCACCTTCTTGTACTTCTAACCAAGTAAGACAATGCAGTTGCTATTGTTTAGCTAAGCAAATGGTAGTTAAATAATAGGTGGATGGAGGGCCTATTCTGAATTAATTATAAACCACAATCCCGATGCGCTGACATTATTATGAATAAGTTTATGTCTTAAGAGAACTAGTAGTTATGAGTTCGCAACTAAAGTCAAATTGGAGCTAGGAACATAGGAGTGAACGGAGTTGTATCCTACCTCCACTTATGAACCAAAAAAAAAACAATGTGTCATGTTCATAGTTGTCTTATTTTATGGTGTTTATCATTTTTTTTCATTATTTTAGTTAATAGTTACTTATCATTATATTTGGAATTAATTACTAAAATTGATGAAAACAATATGGATGATGGTAAGCAAGCACAAAGCGAGCAGATATGGAAGATAAAGAAATCCACACGTCTACCCACCCTTGACGCAAAAGCGCTTAACAAACTCAAATGCACCAATGTCAGAAATCAAAGATTTTGGAGTTGAAATTGAAACTCCAAATTTCTGAATAACTTTATCCTTTATCTATAGACATGAAGTAGAAGGAAACTTGTTTACAATAAACAATATAGATGAACCAACTAAAAAAATTCAGTTTGGGAAGTTTTTTTTTTTTTTTAATGATGTAAGTGAAAGTATGACTCATGTTTCCCATAAGAGCAAAAATGAAAGAAACCTTACCTAAACGTAATCATGAAAGAAGAAGAGCTTTAGATGGTCTTGAAAGGACATTTGAGAACAATATAAAGAAATAATCTAAAGCTCTTGATGTTGTTTGAACTTTCTTTAACCCTATTTGTTTTCTTCGACTAGGTTTTCAAATGTATAAAAGGTCTTCAACAAACACTAAAAGATAGCAAAGAAAACTCTTTAAAATTGCGTGTTGGAGTTAGTTTTAGAGACTTATTCTATATGTGGATATATCTATCCAAGATTGAATTGGACTATTTATGTATATTCTTGGATAAGTACTATTTTTTTTTTATTCAATGGTTAGGGGTGTCTGAAAAAATTTGAATGCACTTTGACTAGTCCTCTTCAATTTGATTAAAAACAGATTATTTACGCTATAATAGTTTATCCCTCGTGAGCTGACACTAAAGAATTGTCAAAATTTGAATTCAGGACGTTTGAGTTTACAATTCGTCTCTGCTACCATTTGAACTATCCTTTAAAATTTTAAAAAATATTATTAACTGCTTCACACGCATATTAGTTTAATTTAGTGGACAGTAACGAGGGTCCAACCCAAAACCACCATATCGGAGGGATTGATTGCACTTCTCTTCTATCCTCTCAGATTTCATTATTTGATTTTTCTTAATCTAACCCGAATCACGATTTGAGGGTCCAAAGACCAAACTTGAGGACCCAGATCAGGCCCAAGATCCTGATTTTAATCTTGACAACCGAGTAATGGTAGTAGATGTGATGGCGACAGTGTTTTAAGTGTACTAACGGTGGTGGATGGTCATGAATAATTACCATCTCTCTTTTGAGATTGTTGATTAATCTAACAAAATGGAAATTTCATGGTAATGAAAATATATTTTTATTATTATATGAATTTTATTTCTTAATAGTCAATCCATTTCTAATTTTTTTTGAATCACCAACCTAACATTGTCAAATAGATTAAATTTAAATACAATTTTTATTTTTTGAATCACAAAAAAAGTTTGAAGAAGTAATCGAAGTAGAATCTTTGTTCCGATTTGATCATGACAATTTGAACTCACGAAAGTAGCCCATCATAAGAATCTACTTGGCAAAAAAATCATAAGTATTCCAAAAAAATCGACTCGAATCATAGTCTAATTCTCGCATTACAGAGTCGTCAATGATAGCTTCCGTGAATCAAATTAGACTTCATGAGAATTAAGAAAAATTGATCTAAACGGGACCCTGCAAGCCAGTTGACCATAACTAAACACAACCTCGAAAGTAGGTGTATGATGGTCGCAGTGCCATGGATGTGTGTGTGGCCCAACGTGTAATTTACGCGCTTGAAAAGAAAACTGGTCCCAATACAATGGGCGGCAATGAAAAAGGACCTCCCATTCCCAACAAAAAGAATCCAACGGTGGAGGAACCGCCGCCTATTCGCGGAGACACGGAGCCGCTTCTTGCCAAACACTTTGGAACCCCCAAACCAAACCAAACCCTACATACATACATACTTACATACATACATACATACATACATACAACGGTTAATTACAACCCCTCCACACAAATTCTAGACTCCAACTCCAATGCCATCTCCCACTAAACACAGGCCACACAAAACAAAAATCTCTTCAAAATGGTTAATTTATCTAACCATGGTTAGTTTCACCACCCCCACTAATAATTCTCACTCCCCCTCGCCTCTATATATATTTCTCTCCCTCTCTCCCCTCCCTTCAAGAACCTCCCCTGAACTCCAACCCCTTTCATTATTTCTTGAGTTCTAAGAAATTTCTGAGTGATTTTGGTAGCCAAGTTCAACCCTTTTTCATTATTTCTTGGGTTTCAAGAAACTTCACACTGATTTTTGTAGTCAAATATTCCCGGAGTTTGAACTAATTTTATGTGCCGGAAATGAGTTGTAATGGGTGTCGAGTTCTTCGAAAAGGTTGCAATGAGAATTGCATATTGAGACAGAGTCTTCAAGGTGTAGATAACCCTCAAGCCCAAGCCAACGCCACCATCTTCGTTGCCAAGTTCTTTGGCCGTGCTGGTCTTATGTCATTTCTCTCCGCCGTCCCCGAGTCTCAAAGGCCAGGTATATACATATGTGTGTGTGTGAGAGAGAGAGAGAGAGAATGTGTTCTGGGTGAGTTAATTTGTTTTCATTGATTATGGTTTCATAAAACTATTGAGAGAGAGAGTGTTTTGTGGGTATGTTTGTTTTCATTGATTATGGTTTGATTTGGTTCTGATGAGACTTGGGTTTGTGTGTATGTACAGCTTTGTTTCAGTCTTTATTGTTTGAAGCATGTGGACGGACGGTGAATCCGGTGAACGGAGCGGTGGGACTGCTATGGACTGGGAACTGGCATGTGTGCCAGTCGGCGGTGGAGACCGTGCTCCGCGGCGGGGTGATACGTGCGCTGCCGGAGTTTTCCTTTGGGGATTTGACGCCGAACTCTGAGGATGTGTTGGAGGAGGCTAAAGACGTCAACAATTTCATATCGCAAGACCTGAATTGTAGATTGCAATCTAATGATCTTGATCTTGGTCTGACTTCTGGTTTTCCGATGAGAATGACTTCCGGTGGGAGGGTGAAACGTCGGACGGAGAAGCGGAGACCTGCGACACCTTCGAGGAATTCGGAGGAATCTGAAACGACGACTTTGGAGAGTGGTTCAACAAATCATCAAAGTTCGTCGGAAGGACGTGAAACCAAGCTCCTGAGACTGTTCCTTTAAGAGAGACAGAGAGTGGGAGAGAGGCTGACACAAGTTTTGCCGGCTACCTGAACGAGCATCAACTACAGTTCAAACTGTTAACAATTTTCTTTTGGAATTTTTGAACTTTGGATATTTTCCGGTGAGAAAACCGGCGAGTTTTTGGTGGTTTCCGGGGTGGTGGAACCACTTCTCACTTTTTTATTGTCTCCTCTTTTTCTATGTCATGGTGACTTCGAATAAAAGATTAATTCTCCTAGTATCCCTGCTCTTTTTCCAGTTGCTTCCATCAAAATTTAGAGCAATGATAAACACAAAATTTGGGATATCATAATTGCAGTTATTAGGTTATAGGTGAATTTTCATATTAAATACAAGTTATCGTCTGAGTCCGAAGGCACATAGTAATAAAAAATAAAAAATAAAAAATATATTTATATTCATATTTAAAATTAAATTACAAACATAGAGAAGAAATAAAAGAATTTAAACATTGATTTATAGTGGAGATGAGAGATAATGGGCAGTAGTGATGGTGGTGGTGATGACGGCGATGGTGATAGTGGTGGTGGTGTTGACGATAATAGTGGAGGGGGGTGGTGACGATGGTGGTGGTGATGATGACAGCGATAGCGACGACGATGGTGGTGACGACAGTGCAGGTGGAGGTGGGGGTGATAGTGACGATGGCTCTGGCGGTGGCGGTGGTGGTGGTGGTGATGGTAGAAATAGTGATGGAACAGTTCAAAACAATATTTTTTTTTTAAAATACTTATGAGAAATAATTATTATAAACACTTTTAAAAAATTATTTCAAACACATCCTTAAAGTCTTATTTTTTTCTATTTAATTTAGAGTTTTAATATTAATCGTTAGATTAATTTTAAAATAAAATTTAAAGCGATTTCAACCGCGAATAACAAAAATTATTTTGTTTATTTTTTGATATTTAAATTATAAGCTACTTTATTATATAGATATTTTATAAACTTTTATGATGGTTTAATGGTTGAGCTTAGGCTAACTTTTTATAATTTAAAAGTCTCAAAGTTTAATTGTTTTCACACTTTTTAGGGACATGTTCTCATTTATTTCAAGCAAATGAGGCCGACCGTTGAATTTGAGGGAATAGTCGGCCAGCCGTTGAACTTGAGGAAATAGTCGGTCAATCACTGAGCTTGAAAGTGTAATCGGCACAAATTTAAACTCCCTATAATAAAAATGAAAATGACACTTTCTTATCAATCTTAGGACAAATGACGATACATCATGTGAATGGTCATGTGACAATAGAACAAACGAAGACACATGATGTGAATGATCTTATAACAATAGAACAAACGACGACACATGATATGAATGGTCACGTGACAATCACGTGATTTGTCTATGCTTGCTCTAAGTTCTTGAACTAGCAACATATACTTACCGTTAAATGTAAGCTATTATTCATCACTAAAATTTTATAGTTTCTATGCTGTTGTGAGAGAAATGGCAGGTTTAAAGATGGCACCCCTTTCTATGCTATTATATTTATATATATATATATATATATATATATATATATATATATATATATATATATATATATATATATGTATATGTTGTGGCTACACTTACAAGATGTTCCTGAAATAAACAAAACTTTGTTACCAATTATTGTTGTGGTCTATACTTGAAATTTGTTTTTTTTTTTGTTTTTTTGGGATTACCCTTCACGTATGCATTTAATTTTTATTTAGTCCTTAAAATTTTTATATGTTGCAAAAATCAAATCCTTGAAGTTTTGATTGAATTTTTAATTTAATTATTGCATCCTAATTAATTAATTTATTGTGACGAAAGGCCTTTGTAACAACATATGCTACAAAACCTTAATTTAGTTCATCTAATTTTAAAAAAAAGAAGATACCAACTCAAAAAAAAAAAAAATAGGAAATTTTTCCTGGACAAATGTACTCTTACGGACAAGTCATGTGATTTCTTTATGTTGGAACAAATTAATAGATATAAATAAAAGAGTCGATTAAAATTTTCAATCCATCACCTTTTGGACATCACTACAAGAATCATTGAGGCCAATGAAAACGGCTCTTCTTTACTAGGAAGACACCGTATTCATTAGCGAGTGTTGGTGATTAATAATTTCTAATTCTCTTACCTGTCTATCATAGTCTACACTTATTCACCCAAACGGTCAACTTGACCATCAAGTTCAGTCACTCGATCCTTGGGTATTTTCTTAATAACAGTTGTCACAAACAGTGCTCTATTGCCATCGTCAACCTTGGACATAATGCAATAAGAAGGGAATTAGTGGAAATTGAAAGGGATTTCTCTAGAATTCTAGCTTGACGAAAAAGCGAAAAAAGCCTATATATTTTATTTTCTGAATTAGTCAAGAACTTTTTCTTTACCGGTAAAGTGGTAACGTAGGACGCAATTCGACGAAGAAAATAAATTTTAGCTAGGAAAGGGATCAAAAAAATGTAAGTATAAACTTTATGGGTATAAAATATAAATTATCAATTTGCTTGTGTGTGAATGATCGAGAGGAGGTGGGGACCACATACTCTGTGGTGGGTCCAACATATTGCGTTATCCATTCATCAAATTGCACATTACAAAGCCATCAGCATCAATTGCTCATAGTTTTTGGATGGTCTTTGAATCCCCCAAAGTAGCAAATGATCAATTGAGTCCGTCCATTTTCTTCTTTAAATTGGGGGTGTGGTAGGGTCCATTTTTTATGCCCTCCAACTGCTGTGTGTCGCTGCATATGCATATGCATTTGCTGTGGAGAGTCGGACCCACTCCACTTTTATTCATCATCTTCCACCACCTCCTCCCTCCGTCTCATCTCCTCTCACCCTCTCTGCTTTTCCATCATGCCCTTCGCTTAGGTAAAGGGTCTTTTGATATTGAAACAAAGTTGGTCATTTGCAAGTTGCAACCCATCCACTTGTTTGAATTGATCAGGTAGCACCCTTGTTTATCAAGGGAAAGTTTTATATGTGTTCGGATTCTGGTGGTTAGTATTTAAGTTTTAAACAATAATCGGTACAAATATAACCACTTATATTTATTTATTTTAATTTTTTCTTATTCTTTTTTTTTTATTATTTTTTTTGATTTAACGGTCAGAAGTGACCCGATCAACTTATGCACACTTTAATTAATCTTTTTTTTAATTCGTTTAAAGACAAGTCATTTATATCGGTACTAGGGTATTTATGAGAGATAAATCTTTCATGTCCCGCTCCTTACTCATGACGTTTGAATTTAAAATTCGTTCTTATTACCACACAGATGTCATTTTCTATATTTATAAAATATTTGTTATATATTTTATTTTTTCTAAAATAACCACCTATAACCCTTTTAAAAAAAAGAATTAAATATAAAAATTTTACCAGTGTCTCTATTTTAACTGATAAAAAAATTGGAGGTAAAAAAAATAAGAATGGGACCCACCCATTAGTCAAAAACAAACATAGCAGGGGGCGAGTTACTAGGCGCATGAGATTGTTGACTTTCTTAAGACCAGTGGGGGGCAGTGTAGGATAAGGCGGCTCACAATAGCAAGAATACCGAGATGGTGTTGTGGTAGATGGACGTGACAAAATTGTCAGGCGAAAATGAAACGCTGCGTATGGTCTCAACCAACAGCGCATGTTAGATGCCGCCTGTGCTGTTCCCTCCTTTCCCGCTTGTTCCGGAAGGTCGAACGTGACCTGTTTCTTGTCTGTTATTCTTTTATTGTTCAAATTGCTTTCATATTTTGGAATAGCGTAAACCACAAAATATTTTAGTACAAAAAATTGAATTTTTAATTTATAAAAAAATAATGATTATTAAAATTAATTTATTTTTTATTTATTTTGATCTAATAATATAAAATTCAGCTCTCAATTTTTTTTATTAAAAAAATCATCTTCTCTGCACGACCTTCAATATCAGACAATTCAACAAATACACTCACCAATGTCAAATCGCCCAACTAATCTATACATTAAATTATATATAACTAAAAAAATAAATTATAAAAATAAATTACTATTTAAAATATAAATATAACACGATTAATGTTTAATTTTTAGTATTAAAAAATGTCTTCGGGTATGGGTTATTGTTAGTTTTTAGCTATTCTCAATCAATCCTCCTAGGAATTTAATAAATATCTGAGTGCAAAGTTTTATTAATTTCGTAAGCGAATGTTACCATCACGTCATTTGTAATCTCTGTAAAATGGTGATATCCTGTCGGGCTAATTTTTAAACCTATCAAATTTAATTTAATTGAAAACGATATACCTCTTAGAGAATATTTTGGGCCATTTCAGATAATGGGCTAAAATTTGGCCCAAGCCCTACCCATAGAAACAACATTGGCCCAAACCGAACCTAGTCCGGGCTTTTGTGCAAGTAGAATTAGTTTGTCATCTGACAAAGAAAGACACGAGGTTTATCACAACATGAAAAGAACCGAACCAATGCTGCCACCCGTGGTTGGATTCAGCCATGCAACATGCAGAAGTACTTCAAAAGCTAAATCCACCAATGATCTATGCGCACGTGTGTGTGTGTGCGCGGGGGCAGGGGCAGGTGCGGGGGCGGGAGAATTCCATTTCACCTATCATTCGAAATTAGAACACATGATTCAGATTCTTGGGTCACTCTAGGCATGCCATCAATTACAACGATAATCAATCAGAATACCAGCAACTTCAGATGGTGAAACAAAAGAATTTTTCCGGGAACTGCTGGACACCAGTAATTCAAACTACATATATACATCAGGTTTTCTTTTTCCTTGAACAAAGGAAAAAAATAAAAGTGTATACAGCCAATCAGTGAAGAGGAAAAAGGCCAATACTTGTGATCTTTGGATACAAAGATGCACAAAATACATTTCAGGGAAGACCTCAATGGTTTCCAACATGCCAAATGAGAAGCCCAAACCATCCATTTTATCAGTTCTTATTAACCCCCAGTGCTACCTCCGTTAGGTTGAGAAGATCTGTGTAACGTTAGCATTCACAGTAGATTGTCGAATGAAGTCAGTTCTACACACTTGTTGTCAGGCAGTTGACACGATGATTTTGTAATATATGTGTTCTCAAGCTACAGTTCTTAATCTGTTAAATAGTATAAAAAAGGAAATTATTTTCAGTAAATTCAATGGCAAAAAGTTTGGAAGAGTAGAACAGATGGCTGCATTTACCTGCATGGCTGCTAACATGGACAGAAAATCTTTGCATTGTTCAAGCAAAGCCTGCTCTGTTGTAGTGAATTTTGCAAGTTCGGTCACCAAAGAATTCACTTCCTCCACCTGGATAAAAAAAACCTGAATCGGGTCAGACTTCTCTTTAACTAATGAGCCAAAATGTGGGCTCTGGTGAAAGTTTAATTATCTTTCTCAAATATGTTTTCTCCATCCTTTCTATTGAAGCAAAAGTCCACATTTATCAAACTAAAACATTATCTAGAAAATCGGATGATGTCAGTGAAAAAGTCTTCAGTAAAATCTTGTTCACTCTTCAAAATCTCTGAAGCACATCCCTTTAGATTTGAATTGTCAACTGATAGAGAAACAAGTATATCATTGGCTCGTTATGCCCCCACTTTCAATCATTTTGCAATTGCATGTGTTCTAATGCAATACAGTGCATGTCACACAAGACTATGCTCAACACACTTCTGCAAGTGAAGAGCACTCATGGCAGATGTGAATCAGTTGCAACGGGCAGAATATGTAAGTGTCCAATATACTGTAGGACACAGCTATAAACCCACTGTCAATACATTAAGAACTGTAACAAATAGATATCTCAGGGTGTGTTTGTTAAACCAAATTCAGTACTTAAAATGAATGTATTCGACACTTATTAATTAAGCAGGTTTGATAACTAAAATTAAAATTTCTTAATATGTTAAGTGCTCCTTAAAAATAAGCTAAAATATTATGCAAGAAATCTCTTATTTAATTCTGAAAGCTAAAAGCACTCAAGAGTAGCATCTTTTATAATTTTTTCAATATAACAATTTTACCCTAAAGTGTTTCACAATCATTTCTTCATCCTCTTCTACTAGTCACACACACACACACACAAATAATCACACATACTGCACACACAAACTGAATCACACACATACACCCACAATGATTAATTAGGGCACCTAAAAATATTTATTATTTTATTTATAATTTGTTCAATCTTTTTAATTTTGGTTCGATTATTCTGTTATTTAATTTGTTATTATTATATTATTTGTTTGGTTAACAATTTATTTGTTTAATTTTTTTTTTTTTGTGGATCAGATTTGTTCAAATATTTTATGCATGTTTTTTGAATGTGTTATTGTTCAATTTTTTCTAATTCAATTCTTTCTTTGTATAGTACTAAATTATGTTATAAATTCTTATAGTGATATATCATGATTTTTTATTAGGTAAATGTGTATTTTATAAATATTTTCAAAATAAAGAATGAAAAGGGTAAAACTAAAAAAATAGTTTATTTTCAGATGTTAGCTCTGTGTATTTATCAAACAGTTTGATTTAATTCACTACTTAAATTTCAATGGATACCAAACAGTCTGCGAATTAAATGTCTATGCTTGGGCACCTTTATTCACTCGTCTTGGTACTTCAGAATTGTTTAAGGATGCCTTATAAGTGTGTTCCGTTATCACATGGATCGCATAGAGCTAAAAATAACCATTTCAAAATAGAAACATCACTTTATGCTAGTAATATGGATCAAGATAATATGATTGCGTCCCCGGGTTTTGATGATCAAGGAACTAGATGACTCATATTTGAATAAACACATGCAGCCGACATGCATGTCCACATCCATTTAACAGTGGTCTAGGGCTCAGTGCATTTGTTTCACAAACTTTATTCTCAACCTCGGGTTCTATGATGAATTGCCCCAAATACCATATGTAACCTAGAATACCTAAATGCATGACTAGAAACACAAAGCATTAGACTTGGCTATTGGTATCCTCCTCACAATGCAAATTCCACCATCGTTTCAAAACCCAAACGAGCTGTTCTAACCTTGCTTCATGACGTTACACAAATAGGAATTTTATATTTTAGTCACATCAGTTGGCAAAAATTGTGGTCTGTATATGTTCCAAGCTACCACAGGTGTAAGTGTTAACAAGGGAGTGACATGCCTGCCTAAAGGTTTGCTTTTTGGACTTTCAAGGTGGAGCAAGTCCTTTACTTTTCTTTGGCTGCAGATGTTCATATGTGGTAGTTTCTTCTCCTTTTTTTAGGTTTTTGTTTCTGTTTCTGTTTTGGGTGCTGTGAAGATGTTCATTGCCTCCATCCTGCACTGTGGACAGTTTTTTTAATATCTCGACAAATTCTATATTTTTGAATAAAAAACTTATCTGTAGAGAATCATATTAATTTAGGAATTGTGATCACCTCATGTCGTAGCCAACAAAAACTCAATTATACTAATAAAACTTAATATGTAAAATTTATGTGATTTCATAATGCTAAATGAATCACCCAAAATCCCGTATGTAATGGTTGTGTGTTGTACATGCTCGGTCAAAACAAAGAACCTTTTTTTTTTAACGCTATCTGAATCACACAAACTCCACTTGTTTCCTTACATGTCTTCATCCACATTCAAGGAGTCTCTAAGTCTCTAAATCATAACACAAAACATAAAAAGTTTTGAAGTCTCCAAATCATAAATAGCTCAAAATTTTGATTTTTCAAATCTATGCTATACAATAATGCTAATAAGATAAAACTGCTGTTGTATGACATGGACAAACATCATTATTGAGACAACAATAACCGCATTCAAGGAGAAGCATGAAATTTCAAACTAGGAAATGAGAGTACCTTTGACAAAGTCGAACATGTCGAGGAAGCCATTGCTTGCATCACATCAACAGCTGAGCGTACAGCATCCTTCAAGCTTTGAATATCACCCTGTTAAAATTAAGAGCAATGTTGACTTTGTCAAGCTTCATGATGGTAATGTGTTGAACACTGGGATAGAGCTGGCAAGTTAACAGAATGCAAAAAATACCCCAGGCACATACAATTGCTCCTCCGACAACTGGAAGACGAAGAGTGCTAGCCTTCAATGCTTCAATTGCTCCTAGCAAAGACATAGAGTGGTCTTTGTCCAAGGAAGCCCAATCTTCTAGACAGTTCACCTGATTAAACAAGAAACAACTGACTTCAGACATGGTTAAGTGCCAACCACAACTTGCTGAAAATTAGAAGTCTACTTTATAAGAAAGACTAAATATATAGAACTTTGTCAATCAAACCAAACAAAAGATTAACTCAGAAAATATCATGTCAAATACCCATTACGAAAACGGATAGAAAAATGTCAAAAAAACTTGATAATGCAACTTTATTGAATATTTTGCATGTTTCCCCAAGGCAAATTAGTCCCAATATACTTTAGTGTTTGGAAACTTTGCAAGGACAGAGGTTTCATACGTGAGCCAAAATTGTAGCAGAAGAAAAGAATGTACAGGTTCAGATGAGGAGGTCACCTCCAGTAAGCTATGAACTTTAAAGGGCACAGTATACAAACGTGACACATCACAGACACGTCAATACGAGAAATCTTTTACAGAAAAAAAATAAAACAAAAAAGAGACAAGAACACTGCCAGGACACGACCCACACAAGTGTATATACTGAATTACATAGTTCACCTAAATTTATAATTTTCACATTGTAAAAACAGTCATTGTTTTATGATAAGTATGTTTTAGTTTAAGCATTCCAACATGAGTTTTTTGGTTGATAAGAAACAAAGACTTTCATTTCATAGAAAGTTGACAATGTACAATATGAGTTTTTAAAGTTATAGACCATAGAAAAGTCCTAACAAGAATACGCCGTTACAATACATCTACATCCTTTCTAAGCCTTCTGTAGTTTTCAGTGAATTTTAACTGAAATTTCACATGATTAGAATTAACAATTATACATTGTTATCATGGTATACAATAGTTATATGCCAAATTTTGAAATTTTGGTAATCATATATTAGCAAATGTCCAAGGAGTTTCGGCCACAGCCCACATGTTTATTTTTTACGTCATAGATACGACCTAAAAAAAGTTGAACAAACTGTGCAAGGAGTGTGGACGCATTTCTGAAATTAAGATCTTTATTTCTTGACTATGGACACAGACAAATGTCCGGGTTGTCTGGAACGTGTCCAAACACATTAGCTTCTTGAAAGTGCCCGTGCTCCTTTAGCCAGAGAGAGCAAGGATGCTCTCATACCTGAGAAAATCGCTAATCAAACACTTCTTTTACCAAGGCGGCCAATCATATTCCTGAATGCATCAATCTAATAGAACCAAGATTCTATATATTCTCACAATGAGTCTGTTATTCCAAATAGTTGGAGTTCCAAAATCCAAACTACTTGCTAACTCACTGAAAATCAACTATTCTCTTATCAATTCACTTACTCATCTAACAACAAGCATGGAAAAAAAAATGGACTTTTGTTGGTAAGACACATCTACCTATATTACCAACGAAATTTCCAAAGTTGGCTCCAAAAGAATCAAGCTTTCACATTATTAAGGAGAGTTTGGTTTTTTTTGTTTTTTTTTTTTTTTTTTTGTGGGGGAGAGGGAGGGGCCTTGATATCCCATGACAATTCCTTTTCCTCCTCCTTTCATTCAAATATTTAAACATGTCTAGGTCCAGATGAGGAGGTCACCTCCATTTATTAGATGTTGCCCGTACCTTAATGTTTAACATGTATGTGCTAAAATCATATTAAGCTGATGTTGTTCTTATTTTAGTTTATCTTATTAATCGTATGTCCTCCATCATTTTGGACAACAAATCTCCTTGTTGTTTTATCCTTGATACATTATCATTTGATTTCATTACTCGTGTCGTTGGTTATATTGTATTTGTTTATTTTCTTGGTTTCAGTAGGGATAAACTTTTATCTCAGTCAGTTAAGTGTCTTTTGGGAAAATTCTCGTACTCGGAAAGATTATCACTGCTACAACCTTTTTCTCGTCAGTACTATGTCAGTATTGATGTTACTTTTTGAGTCACCTTCCTTCTTTTCTGTGTTCGGCGATACACTTTCCCTAGATTTATTCTTTAGGTGAAGATCTTGTTGCCTATTGTACAAGCTTGTGTATCTTCTTCCTCATCGAGTCATACTCCTCCCTTGCAGATTTATCATCACTCTAAGATAAGTTGTTCTATATGTTCCAGTTCCACAACCATCACTTAATTCTATTAAGGTTCGGCACCCTATGTCGTCAGCAAGTTCATCATCTTCTAATTTGCCTTTTGCATTGGGAAAAGGTACTCATAATTGTGCAAAGCATCTCATTTCTAATGTTATTTCTTTGCATCACTTTTCACCATCCTTTCGTTGTTCTACATCGAATTTATGTTCAGTATTTATTTCTAGTTATTTGAAATAGGCATTGGCATCTCCTTGTTGACAACTGGCTATGGATGAAAAAATGAAAGCCCCTTTACTAGTCTTCCTTCTAATAAACAACCTATCAATTGTCGTTAAGTCTACACTATGAAGTATCATCCAAATAGTTCAGTTGAGCGTATGAAGACCCATCTGGTTACCAAAGGTTATATTGTGTGCATTATAGTGAAGCTTTCTCTCTCATTGTCTGTCCGTCTTAACTCTGCTAAAATTTTTATTTCTATTGCAGTGATTTGTGATTGACCTTTATATCAACTCAACATCAAAAATACATTTTTACATGGAGACCTATAATAGGAGGCATACATGATACAACCTCCAAGTTATGTTGTATCTGTTAAGGGACAATTAGTGTATCGTTTGAAGAAAGTATTTTATGGCCTGAAACAATCACCACATGTTTATTTTGATAAGTTTAGTACTGTTATACTACATCATGGTTTTTAGTGTTCTACTTCAGATCATGGTTTGTAGTCGTTCTTTCACAAGTGTTATTATTCTTATTGTGTATGTTGATGACATCATCATTAGCGATTATGACTATGATGGTATTGCCTAATTTAAGGTCCTGAGAAAGTAGTTTCCTATCAAAGATTTAGGTATTCTTCGGTATTTTCTTGAAATTAAAGTTGCTCAATCGAAAGAAGGTATTAGTTTATGCTAACAAAAGAATACAATGTTATTTAAGGCGTAAAGCGAATCAAAGCAAACCGGTCTCCTGAGGGCCTAGGCGAGAAGCGAAGCGAGCGCTTCATTGAAGCAGAGCGAACAATATAAAAATAAAGCAAATATTTTAGTTTCATATTTTAATTACTCCCAAATATTCAAGTTTTAACTTTACAAATATAAAATATTTAAATGCAATCAAAATACTAAACATCAACATATTTTAAATAGACAAGATATTAAATATTGAACATTATTGTATTCTAAAAATAATCAATTGACGTAATCACATCATCTAAATGTAAAGTTAGCAAATGTGGGTTCAACTTCCACCGTGATTGATTAATATCACCACTAAATAAAGTACTCACAAATTGATTAATCACATAGAGCATGTAACAAATTAATTACTCAATTTGATTAACCAAGTAAATTGATTAATAAGAGCATTCACATCAAAACAAAGCATTCAACATTATCTAATCATAATAAGACAGATTGTCATATGATATTGTTACATAAATCAATCAATTTATTTTATACATATACACATATAGCATCATCTCTGTTAGGGTTTGGTTAATGTTAAAAAAGAATGAGGAGGAGAGGGGAGAAGGAGAAAATAAAAAAACTTCAGTTAGGTGTTCGTTTTTCTCGCCTGGCTCGCTACTTCGCTTCGTTGCCTAAGCTCGTTTTTTTCTCGCCTAAGCTCGCTTTTTCCTCGCTTTACTTAACTTCATTTCGCTTTGGATGTTCAAGGCGACCAAGGCTCACTTTGCTTCACTTTTTGCCTAGGCTCGCTTTTCACAACACTGAAAGAATATACTAGATTATTATTTGAAACTAAGAATCTTGGCGCACGTCCAACTAATACTCCTACGAACTCTACAACTAAATTAGATGCTAAGAGTGGTGAAGCTTTTGATGATATAGGTAAGTTGATTTATCTTATAGTTATAAGCCCTAATATTACTTGTACTATTCGTGTGGTTAGTCAATTTATGCACGCTCCTCGTAAGCCTCATTAAGAGACTGTCAGTCGTATTCTTCGGTATCTGAAAGAAGCACCAGAAAAATAATTATTATTTTGTCTTTCATTATCTATAATTGTTATTGGCTTCTCTAATGTTGATTGGGCAAGTAGTCGTGTTGACAGACGATCTAACTTAGGTTACGGTATGTTTCTTGGTGGTATTCTTGTTAATTTGCATAGCAAGAAACTGAATATAGTTGCTCGGTTGAGTGCAAAGGCTAAATACCATATGGCGTATGAGATGTTGTGGTTCATTCTCTCTTTCATAATATGAGTATCAATGTGCCCTACCCTATGAAGATGCGTTGTAACAACCAAACAACTACTTCCATTGACAGTACTCCAGTATTTCATGAGAGGACAAAACACATCGAAGTGGATTGTCATTTTATTCGAGATCTCTTGATGTGTAAAAAGATTATCACATCATACATCAAGTCTAGTGATCAAGTGGGTGACACCCTTACCAAACAATTTGCCCGACCTGTCCTTAGTAATTTAATAATTTTTATTCCAAGTTGGACATCTTTGATTTGTATGCTCCAACTTAAGAGGGAATGTTAGAGTTCTTACATTTTTAGTAATGAAGGGTAGTATTGTAATTCTCACATAATATAAGAGAGTGTAAGTCAACGTAGCCTACACACAAGATTATTTTAATTCTTTCTCTCCACTCTCTAAACTCTTCTTCTTCTTCATAAACCCTTATATCAAATTCACTAATTTAACTAATTGTAATTGACTTTACAATTGATAAATAGACATTCAAACTTACGGTGCACATGCATGGAGATTAGACACAATCCCAAGGCAAACTAAGATTTTGCACCCTAAATTCTAGTATGATTATCATAAGACGAAGTCATGAATAAATCTTACTTGTCTCTTGAGTATAGAAGCCAGCTTCAACTTTTGCCTCAGCAATTGTAACCTGTGTCTTTTTTTGGTGACCATATCACGTAGATCTGAGATTGTTATCCATGCATTCCACAGATATTTCTGGTAAAAAAAAGACAATACTATTGCTCATAAATCGCTAAGGTAAATAGCACTTTTATGCTGACCAGTTTGGTAACAAATAACTATAAACATGGCATGCAAAAAAATATTCCATAGCCTATTGAAAAGACAAAATAAACAGAGGAAAGCTATCCCATATGACCAAATTTGTCTGGGAAGTATAAGCAAGTTACAGAGTTGAAAACAATGTCCTAACCTAGTCAAATATGCAAGTATCGCCACATATATGCAAAGTTGGAAACATGTTGTTCAGGAAGTTTGTCAACAGAGTAGTAACAGAAGAAATTCAGGATTTGACTATGAGGTGTGAAAGAGCTTAGCCGAGCCAGCCAAGTACTGGATTCAAGGTTGGCTTGGCTTAAGAATAAATAGTCTGACCAGACACAGCTCCTGTCAAACTAAGCAAATTCAAACATATTCACAAGTCTATACTTAGAAGAGCCTATGCATATCTAATTTGGGAAAGAAGTTGGGGAAGCCACAAGAAGTTGTATCATACCAATGCTGGTAATCATTTCATCCACATAGCAGTATGTGGGCCTTTTACAGGCTTCAAATGAATAGTTTAATTGTTCACATTGAAAATGTTAAGTATGCTAGTTTGCTTGAACGTCTTGGTCTCAATGTAGTTATACAAAAAGCAGTATTCTCATCTTCACCGTTTATAATACACTTTTGTAAGGGTCTGGGGTGCTTAAGAATCAATATTAGAGACTGGTGGATCTTGGATGGTGACCCCCCAAAAAAAACCAAAACAAATGATGTCAGTTTTAAATATCCCAAACTACCATAAGTCCCCCCCCCCCCAAACACAAAAAAAAAACACCAAACAACTTCCTGGACATATCTACCTCTCACATTTGACCGTAGAAGACTCAAAGGGCATTGGCAAATGACAATTTAATGGGTGTAGAAGAATATGAGATGACAAGTTCCGTGGAAAATGCAAAACTAACTATTCCTAAAATTTTCTCTTATGTTTCCATAACTTTCAATGCGACAATAAATTTGTCTCATGCTACTAACTATAATCAAGCAAAAGTCACATCCACATGACCGTAGAATAATTCAAGAATGAGAAACTTAAACCGAGTGGGAAACAATTCAAATATTTTACCTCCGCACTGTGTTTCTGCACCAACAAAGTTGCTTCTGTCCTAGCATTTACAAAGCGCCATTGCAAATGTCGATTATACAAAAGCCTCAACAGATGTGCATCAACAATACGATTCTCCCCAACCTTCCCCCTCCGAACATCCACAGCAAAACTAAGAACTGAAGGTGTCTCACTAATGTTACTACTAATGGTGCTAGCAACTGTAGTTCTGACCCGAGATGGACTAAGCATTCCCCTCGATGGAGAGGATGACATAAGCTTGCTTGGTGATGCAGGCCTAACACCTCCCCGAATAGGTGATGACATTGTTCGAGGCGATGCTAGTAGGCTATCAGTTGGGAACTTTTTTAGCTTTGGAGGAACCACTATTTTTGACCCTGGACTTGTGGATAACGGTGAACCTGGATCCTGCAACCTCCTCAACCGACTATTTGTTTCCTGCCAAAACCTAGCTGAAACAATGATTCCACGAGGCCCACTTCGCTCACGAGAAACTCCACCACTTTCTTGCACTCCCGAAGTACTACCAGAAGAAACACTCTCTGTATCTGATGCAGTGACATCAGACTGCACTGATGACTCAAGAACAGAATTCCCATCCCGGGCTTGTTGAATTGCCTTGAACAAGTCAGCATTGCCCAAATCAAGACTCAATCTACCATCAAAGGACACCCTCCTACTCTCATCAATCATAGATCGCTGCAACACCCGGACAACATCCCCAGATCCAATGAGCTTACTCCTCTGACCAGAACAATCTAAACTTCTAGATAATGGATTAGATTGCCGGGTCCTACCCGGCCAAAGATGCTGATCAGTTGGCTTCGAATTCTCCACCTGATCTCCTTCTTTCTCAACCTTCCCTCTCAATGGGGTACTACCCCTCCTACTCCTCTCTGGCGTACCCTTCCTCACACTACTCAAATTTGGTGAAGGTGGAGCCGCCTTAGTCTTACTAATTGGAAGAGAAAACGCCTCTCCTTGAAACGAAACCGACAAACTCCTAGTAGAAGTGACCAGCAGCTTTGTAGCAGCTGACATTTCACCATCATTACCGGGTTTCGAATGAAGATCTGGTGTAAGTGGTCTAGAGGCCACGGGACGCCTCCGGTCCACGGATACAGACCGTTTAGGCCCCAAAGCCGGTGTATTAGACGCCGGCGTCGAATTTCTTGAAACTAGAGGAGATGGGAATCTTCTGGAAGTGGTAGACGATGAAGAGACTGAGGAACTCGAAGTAGAAGGCGAAGGGGACATGTATCTTGAAGAGACTTGTCTTGATTTGGGTCTTTTGGGGTTAATTCCATTGTTGTCTTTCTCAGAGGGTAACAATGGGGGTCTTCTTGGGTTGTTTTGGGACTCGTCATGCGAGGAGGTTTTGGGATTTCGTGGATTTTGTGTTGGGTTTGTGGTTGTAGCTGTTTCAGAAACAGCAGCGACCATCATCACACACACACACACACACACGCACGCAAGATTGAAGACTTACTCACCTCTCACATTGTGCATCACAACAAAATAGAGTTACCCAGAAAACCCATTAGGCTTCTCATTGCACAAAACCTGCAAAAAGATCAAGAAATTCCAGAATAACTCAAATACCCATAACGGGTGTTCCTGAAGGAAGCCACATTTTCATAAAAAATTACATGTATAGATAATGATAGTTAGGCAGAGAATCACAAAGAAGTGATGATTTCTTTCCGGCCAGAATGGAGAGGCCTGAGAGAGACAGAGAGAGAGAGACAGAGGGTTGTTGAAGGGTGAGATTTGGGATGAATAGCATATAGTGTTGGTCCACCTGGAGGTTGGGTTTGTGTGGGTTTTGGGGGTTTGTGAAGTTGGAGAGACGTTACGCTAAGCAAATCACAATACTTAAGGCTTAATTACTCTTTAATACTATAATTTGAAGGTCTTGTTTATACATAAAAAATACCTTAATTCCAACTTATTAATCATGAATATTTTTGTTTCGATTTGAATAATCTATTTTTAATCAATTTAGGGAAAAAATTAATTAAAATATATATAAATTGGTCCAAATATCGTTGAGTTAAAAAAAGGGTCTTCTGCTTATATTTTATTTTTAAAATTTTTTTTATAACAGTGTTTTGGATTTTAAATTTTTAATACGATAATTTGAAGGTATTGTTCATATTTATTTTTTAAACTTTTTTGATAACAGTATTTTGTATTTTAAATTTTTAATACTCTATGGCCCTGTGACTTTGTCCTTGGTGAAACTAATAGGGATTGATGGGGGTGTCCCAACTTCACCCGGCCCTACGTGTACCTTTTCTCGGGTCACAGTCCGGGTCATTTATTACCCGTCAAAAAACTGTGAATTTCTATGCCCATTATAAAGGGTAAAAAAAAAAACACGATAAAGGGTTACAAATGCCAATACCAACAACGTTGGGCAAGTTTTCAAAACAAAGATCGCCGTTAAAAAAAAAAACAAACAAAAATCATTCTTACCCACATTAATTTTTTGAGTTTTTTTTTTTTTTATGTCACAAAGAATCTCTCTAAAACATAGGTTATTGTAATTTCATTATTTTTTTTTTTGTTCAATAGTTAGGTGTCTCTAGACTAACTTACGCACGCCTCAACTAATCCCTTTATAACCCTAAGGAATTGTCAATATTTAAATTTAGGTTATCTGAGTTTACAATTTGTCTCTATTATCACTTAAATTACCCCTTATAATTTAATAATCTCATTATTGTCAAGTTAACATTATGTAACTAAAATTACCTTCGAATCAAAGGTATTGATTAAACAAAAAATATCAACAAGCAGCAAACAAGAAAAGCATGAAATATCAAAAAAAAATTATAATTTTTTTTTTTTGGGGGGGGGGGGGGTCAAGGGCTAAGTCATTGATTAGATCTAAATTATCTACAAGGAAATTTTGGGGGGGGGGGGGAGGCCTATGATTTAGCAAAAGACAAGTCTTTGTGTATTAATTTAATATATGGTTGCCTTTGTTTTGCAGCATAGATTGAATTAAGAAGAATGACAGATGATAGAATCTAGCCTGAGACAAAGATTTATAGATTATAGGACTCACCAAAAAAGGTTGACAAACTTGAACACCTATATATATATATATATATATAATAGGGGTAAACCCTTTGAATAATTTTTAGTGGGTACTTGTTGAAAAAGGTGGTTTTTTTTTTTTTTTTGGGGGGGGGACCTTTACATAATTCTGAATGCAACTTAGTAAATACTATGAAACTTTCTTAAAACAATTCCATCAATGTCTCAAAATATATGTCAATTTCGATAGGCCGTTTGCTTGTGACTAATTTTTCGAAGTCAGATCAAAGAAAAACAGAAACTTATGTTAAGTGAATGATTTGATAACAAACTGTCATAGAACAGAAACAATCACAAAAGGAATGGACTAGAGAAATCTGCAAAACAGACACCATTGTTTCTAGCATTTTATTTTTCCTGCCTTTTTGCTGATTTCAGTAAGCTAAGTTACAAAACTCTGATTGTTTGCACTTCAGATATATATATATATATATATGGTCAAGTTGTTTTCTCTCTCTCTCTCTCTCCACACAGAAATAGGCGCACACAAACAGACACAATGCTCCAAATTACTCATGGAAGGAGGATGAGGAAGAGGAGTAGAAGAAAGAAGAACAGAAAGAAATATACCAAGCAATCCTTCTATTACCATTTGTCAGTGAAAGAGATTACCTGATCAGGAAAGACTTGAGCAAGCAAAATCTCCAAGGGAGAGACTTTCAATTGAAACTGTGGACGAAAGTATCTATGCAATGAAACATGATTATATCATAGAAAAGGACAGCATCGCCTCATAATTTCTGCAAACTATGTACATATATACAATCTAACAGATTTTCTATAGGATACCCGTCCCATTCGGTCTCTCTCTGTCTATCAGACTAGATATATATACCTCTTTGCTTGCAATGCATTTTCGTTTCTTGTTCCTCCACAATCTTCTCCTCTTTGTATGTCCCGCCTGCCCAATTGGCAGACATTGATTTTTTTGGTGTTTGGCATATTGGTAGCTCAAGTCTGTCTTTCAATCAGCCAAAGCTTAGGCCAGTTGTTTTTCTTGGGACTGAAATAAATGAATAGCTCCAAATTTCTCAGATTCTGAGACAGTTTTTTTCTATATTTTCATTCAAGTAATGGATGGAAAAAAATAAAATCAATCATTTCATTTTCTGTGTCCACAATTCCATTGTACCACTCTATTTGTTTCACGTTTGAAGAATTAACTATATTTGTATACTATCGTTAATCAAGAGCTTAATCCAAAGTGAATCAATTGTACTGTTCATATAATTGAACATGTTCGGAAGTTGTTTTAAGTCCTTCAGAACACGAGCGTGAATTCGTGACAATTATTGCTGGAGCTCTGTCAAAATGTGTCGATGCTGTTAATCTTGTGAATTATCCCCTCTAAATTATGGACATGGAGTTGTTGCAATGTATTTTCATGTTGATTGAATTATTTTATTGAAATCATCCTTTTGTTTTGGATCTGTAGGCATGGTAAAAGTACATATTCATTGGCAGCTTGAAACACAAACAAAAGCTGCTGCAAAGCATTTTGTAGGCCATTATGGTTTATTAAAGAATGATGGTTTCCAAAGATCACTTATGATAAATAAAAAAAACATGCACAACAATATGTTTTCTTGGATGCTTCAGTGTTTGTGCAAGTTTGGTTCTAACAAATCAGACTTTTGAGCTCTGTTATTGTAGTGATACGGTATCTGAAAACAAAGTTAAGGTTGGTCAATTTAGAAAGATGTATTTATTAGTATAGTTTAGATAGAAGACTTTGTGATTATCTCAATGTCAAATGAATTTCTAAAGAGTAATGGGGGGTCGTAGTGAACCGACGACAGACAAGACAGTGACAAACTAATCATGGGTGGTTTAGATATCAAAATGACTCACCTAATCAATTATCAATTAGCTTTACTTGAAAAAGACAACAGGAATATTAGACTCCTTTTGGGCAATCTAGAGTTTAATTAAACAAATCATTATTGTTGGACTATTTGAAGCCATGTGACTTTAAGTACACTCCTGTATAATTAATTTACAAGTAATACAAGATTTAAGGTATGTTTGTTAGATAAGTAATAGTTAGTCCACTTTCAAAGTAATCACAAAACCTGGGAGATTGATTTTCTCTCACCCCTTGGCTTGTCAATGCTTTCGACTTCAACTGCATAAAATGAGGAAAAAGGAAGTCAAGACTCACCACAGTGATGGGTCTGAAAACTTTAAAATGTAAGTGTGTTGTGTCGTTGAGATTATGTTTTATTTGTTCTGGTAACTGGAAGTTAAAAGAGGAAGATTTTAAATTTCTTTAGAGTCAATTCCAATATATAATCTTTTATGAGCAGTTTAGAGGTTATCATTCATTCGGCTTCTTCGGAATAAGTTAAGGGGGTTTATCACTATCTCTTTCGAACCCCGTTACAGAAGGGAATCTGTTCCATTAAGTACGATCTTTTATTTTTATGGCTAAGTTATAATTTCATATATGCTTGCATTATTTTACTTCAACTAACAAAATACATTCTAGAGGCCAATTCCAATTCTAGCTGTATACTTTCATAATGTTTGGATTCTTGTACTACACAATACAAAATTTGCCGCTAATATGAAAGATGTATGCAAATTTGTCAAATGATTTGTTTACAATGTCCTAAAAATGTTTTCTTTCCATTATTTCAAATTTCGGTATTTGAAATTCAGTCTTTTGAAAACGGGATAAAATTGAGTATTACTTATTTTGAATGAGTTTTATATCTTGCATATGTCCTAAGTTTCAACTTTTATATGAAACTAGTTATTATATGTGCTTGAAGGCACAGAGTAATAATAAATGGTAAACAATAAATATATTTATATGCATATCTAAAATCAAATTACAAACATATAGAAAAGATAAAAGAATTTAAACATCGGTTTGTAATGGAGGTGAGAGGTGGTGGGCGGCATTGGTGGTGGTAGGAGACTATGATAGTTGTGATGGGTGGCAATGACTGTGGTGGCGAGAGCGGCGACGATGGTGGTGACTGCGGCGACAATGGTGGTGGTGGTGGCGGGCGGCGACGGTTGAAGTGGTGGCGGTGGCAGTGGCGATGACGATGACGATCGTGGTGGTGGCAACGACGACAGTGAGGTGGTGGTGGTGTGTGTTGGTGGTGGGAGTGGTAGAGATAGAGGTAGTGGTGAGGCGATTTTCAAACAGTATTTTTTTTTAAGTATTTATAAAAAATAATTTTTAAAAGTATTTTTAAAAAGTCACTCTAAACACACCCTTAAGGGTCTATTTTTCTTATTAAATTAATAAATGTTATATTAATCGTTAGATTAATTTTAAAGTAAAATTTAAAGAGATCTTAATCGCTAATAATAAAATTCATTTTGTTTATTTTTTAAATTTGAATTATAAACTATTTTATTATATAGATATATGATGGGCATCGGCTAATTAACATTGTTGCAGCATACCAGATATTTGACATAAATCCACTGGTGGGAAGAATTGATTAATGTTTGAAATGACATCTAAGCAGTGGAATTAAATTAAAATCACTTAAAGCGAAAGAAATTTGGAATGGTAATATCTCCAAAAAAAGGTTGGTGAGATAGGGTAGCACGTGCTTTACAGTGGTGAAGGCAGTTTCCCTACAATTGAAGGTTTCACCTCATTTTCTCTTGGATTATTGTTGGTTGGGTTTATAAACAAAGGTAGGTGTGTCATTTATAGCAGCAAATCTTAAGATAAAATTTCATCTTCATCTAGGAATGTAGATCTTCTATCTCAATAAGGAACCCTCTCTCTAAAAAATAATCAAAGATGTGACATAAAAAACATAGGACGCCTAAATCCTCCATCTCTCAAAAATAATCTAAGATGTGACATACAAAACATAGGACAGCTCTCTCTCTCTCTCTCTCTCACGGAAACGGTTTATGGTTGGTGATCTCCCACTCCCAAAAAAAGTAAATATTGAATGCAACAGAAATACTATGTCATTATTGATGACATGATACCATCAACTAATAATAAAATCTCAAATAAAAAAATAAATCCCACTTAGACTTGCATGACAGAAGAATGAAGAGTTATTTACTTATATGACAAGTTAGTTATTAATTTTGGTAAAGTCCATCTGCTTATTTGTTTTAATATTATTAGTTGATCATACCATATTACCTTACCGAGTGGTATCACCATTATATTTTTTCTCCTCCCAAAGATAGAAACAGTTCTGGTTGATGGTATCTATTACGCTGGGCTCTCTAATGACTTGAGACAAGCAAACGGTGAATGATAAATATCTTTACCTTCGTTTTCGATAAATAGATTCTCCCCTTCTAAGCCACAATGTATTAGAAGTTCCACATTCCTCAGCTTGTCATAATATGCCACATAATTTCTCGATCTAAGTCTTGGTCCCATCTTTCTTGTTGCTTCAGAAAGTAGCAAGTCTTTATTCTAGATGAACAGTTTTGGTATTAAGAAAAATCATCCGACATTCCATCCAACATGGGCTACCTTTTGGTCCTTGTAGAGAGCTGACAGGAACATTTAAGTGGAAACTTCAATGCTGCAACCAAACATCACATTTAGCGCATTCGTTGGATTCCTGCCATGCTTCATTGTTATCAACTTTCAACAATCTGAAAGTTCATCAGGTGTCAACTCTTGCCATATGCTTCAGTGTGTTATCAACTTTCAACAAGCTGAAAGTTCCTCGGTATGGGTATATGAAAAACCAGGCTCTACAATAATTATGGCAATGTTTCATCAGAATCAGGTTTTCAACAATCTAAGCATAAGTATAGTCATTGGATCTTAGTTGAGATGACGGCAAGCTTGGACAGTAAAAACGTCTGTTCATCAGACTCAACCATCCTAACAAAATATGGTAATTTTGTATGATGCTCATCATAACCCAGGTCAAACAGACCACTTCATCTTCATATGCAACAATAATTGACCACGGAATTGGTGTTTCTACCATGACGGACAATACCATGCAAAGAAACAAGGGTGAGGACAGACTTCAAAAATATGTGATCAAAAAATTTCTAGTCCACAATCCAATTCATTCAATGATATAATAGAGTAAGCAAACAGTATCCAATTACGTTAAATAGAGAACAGGAAACCATAAAGCTACTACGATTATAAGGAGCCACCACCAGCATTACACTTGGGCATAATCCTCTCTCTCTCATGAAGAAGGTGACATATCCTTTAGCGATACTGCAAAAGCAGGAAATAAGAAGAAATGAACACCGTTCCCAAAGAAGAAATAGAGACCAATAAAAACTATTTGACAAAAAACAGACAAAACAAAAACACCATGACCACGGACCAATATACCTATATCTAATATACTAATCTGGAAAACAACTGATCAGTTAAAATGAAACTATCAAGCAATTGCTAATATAATAAGAGGGGACTGGAAGCAAGTTATACAAGACTACAGTCAAGCACCCTGATGTTTTTACCTTAATGAATCCAATTTCCTTTGCATTGCTGCGGAAACATTGCCTGCAGCACATCAGACCATACTTTCGAATCAATCCATGAGGGTTCCCGCAAACACGACTGCCAAAAAACAGATATTTTGATCAACAGCTGCCATAATCGATCATCAAACCAAAACTTGAAGAGCACTGCTGCAAAAAGACATGCAAATGTGTTTTCTCCAAAAAAAATTCCTGGCGCTGCTTCAGGTAAGACGTCAGAATTTGCAATAATAGCATCATGAAATCTTACAACTTTAACTGACGCCTCCTTGAGGAAAAAAAGGTTGCACAGCCAGATATTAAAAGAAGTTGAGAACATATTGCACTAGACTAAAGCTTCAGAAAGGAAGCAATGAAAAGCATAAATTGCCAATCCAATTTGATAGGTTACTAAACAATGGCATTAAAATAAAAGGGGTAAATTTCAGTCACACGTCATACATTTTCTAAAATGACACTAACAAACCTTCTAGTTATTCAAGCTGTATGACATAGTATCCATGCCATAAGTGCCAATTACTGATGGGAGCAAAAAAAAATGCTAATATCATTAAATATTTTTCCTATTGCCTTTCTTCCTATTCTTCTTCCTTTTTCTTTCTCTCTCAGGCATACACTCACATAGCAACACATCTTCCTGTCTTTCTCCACACGCATACACATGGATTAGATTTGCTGGTCTCAGGACTCCCACCAACCATCCTATGATTCTTAATTATGCCACACCATTTGAAACAGAAAATTTGATATAAAACTATGGTACGTAGACACTCTCTCCCTCTCTCACACACACACACACTCACAACTCCCTATCTGACATATCACCAACACCACAACAAAAAACGTGCTGCAAGCATACCACCGCCAACTTCATTGCACTCACCTTACCACCACCAATACGCTGCCCCTCTCCCAAATTAACCACCCACCGCCAGTTCACAAGGCATACCCGCAACAACCAACACCACCTTCATCACCATTGTTCTCGTCCAGTTGATGGTTGAAAATATTACCAAACAAAAATCACATTTTGGAATAATTTCCTTCCAAGAGGAAAGCTAAGAAAGAGAATTTAGGGGTAGGGATTATTTGACAGGTATGATATGATGTATGAGAGAACGAAAGCAGGTATACTTTTATTTACCACCTATTCACAAGTTAATAGCAAATATCATTTTTTCTACTTAGGTAAATAACACACATTGCACCAATGGACGTACTTTAACAAGTGGATGAACTCAAGCACAGGACATTGTGCACTTGATCACTGCACCTCCATTACACGAAAAAAATTGGCATGACATAGCAGTGTAATTTTAGAAAATACAAAAGAATGTCCCTTAATTCCGTGGTTGAGATCTCACCCAAATAAAAAAAACTGCATTAACATGAAAACAAAACCATTTTGAGAGACATGTGTATACTAAAATATTTCTCATAGGCGCATCCATGCTATCATCTGAAAGAAATCAGGCTTTCCCCAACAAATCCACAATCTCTCAACAACTCCAACTCTATTTCTACTAAAATCAATCCCCCGCATGCATTTATCTCCCGAGAGATGGTAGAAAAGAAAAATAAAACATCCAAACACAAAATTCCATATGTTTAACATCTAAGAAATTATTAGGTTATGTTTTTCCAGTAGATTCTAAACTTCTTTTCACTTAGTTTTCCTCGGTTATATCTCCCCCCCAAAAAAAAAAGAGGCATAATTTTTCTGGTTTTACAAAGGGGGAGGAGGAGCAGTTCAGAGGTTCTCAAGAGAAATTAGATCCCAACACAGTAATACATATATGAGCCCAACCAGATCCAGATGCATCTGGACTAAGGGCATACCTAAGAAACTATATACACCAAATTACAATCACATAGATCAAGATATACAACTTCAACTATCAAATTCAGAACCCAGCAATTCAATCCATCGGCATACTTCACAGGGATGACAAACAAAACCAATGAATAGAGCCCTAAAATTTTCGCTTTAAATTTTCTCAGTACCCAAACACAAGTAAAATCAGAGATCAAAGGTTTTGATATAATTACCAAGTGCGAGAGCCTGGACCGTAACTCTTCGGATGCGAGTTCCACACGTTCGAGTGCCCCATCCTTTTGCTGTCTTCTCTCTCTCTCTCTCTCTCTCTCTCAGAGGGGGAACGAGAAGCTACGGTCGCCGAAGATCGATGGAAAACCCTAGTTGCTAAGCAGAGGTCTGGCGACAGTGGCGAGAGGTTATATTTATAGTTGGCTGCCAAAACCCTAATTGTCCTCATTTGGAATATTATTCCTTCCCAGGGGTATACTGGTCTTTGTTCAATTCTTTGCGTCGACGGTCCGTTTTGGCAGCAAGTTTGCGGGGTGAAAATAGGATCCAGCTAAAACATAGAGGGGCAAATATCCATTTATCATCGACTCTACAATTCATATTACAATTATGTAAAATTTTCAGCTATGCGCCACGGACTACTCCTTCTTGAGTTTTAGTAACATGTCATTTTATTAACAGGTGTAAGAAAGGATAAGCAAACTTGAGACCACTAGACTACAAAATGTCAAACTTAATTATTGAACTATCCTAAAGAGTTATATGTTATATCGATGAATTTTTAGTTTAATGGTACTCTTTATCTTATAAAGACTTCGTCGTCTTGAGATTAAAGATTCAAATCTCCGTCCCTCCTCTTCCCCTCTTTCCCCTTTCCCTGCCCCTTCTCAAAAAAACATTTAAAAAAAAAAAAAAAAAAGAGTTACATGCCATAATTCTTGTCTTCAAGTAAATGAAGATAAGTTCAGGCCATTCCATTCGATTCGAGTCACACTAACAGCATAAACACATAGGTTTTAATTAGAGGTGATAAATGAGTGGATTGGATAGGTTATGGGTTGGGTTAAATTGGATTGAGCTAAAATAAATCAAATATATTTTTCACTCACTTAGTAAACGGATTATAATGGATTGAGTTTATAACAGGTTGAGTTAAACCGATTAATCCATAAAATAATTAAAATTATTAATAGACACATTAGTAGTACACCAAAATACAAACATACACACACTAATACACCAAACACACACACAAACTAATACACTAATATACTAAAAATACACACATCTATACTAACAAAAAAACGAAAACACATTTAATAAAAAAAAAATACACACATAATGGATCGGGATCGATTATAGACTATGTGTTGGTCTATGGTTTGTGGGTCACGGGCCGAATCGTGGGCCGTGGGTCATGGGTCAACTGGGGCTCATGAGTGGTGTATTAGTGTGTGTGTGTGTTTTTGGTGTACTAGTGTGTTTACATTTTAGTGTATTAGTGTATTTTTTAGTATAATAGTGTATGTATATTTTTTGGTATATTATTATATTTATTTAATTTTATTATTTACATTATTTAATAAAAAAATAAATACTCAACCCAATGAGTACCAATTTATAATCCATATTAACCCGCTTAATTAAAATAAATCATATTACCCAACCCATTTAGAACCCATATTAATTAATATAGATATTCAACCCATTAATTTATTGACGAATTAGACAAATTAATAGATAATAAGTTAAAATTACCACCTCTAATTTTAATCATTCGCATGATTAGCGAGAAATTGCATACATCCAAAGTTTGCATAACAATTATAAGTTCAAATGACATAATTGAGATGATTCTCTGTCACCAAAAAAATACCCTACACCTAGATGCCACAGCTTAGTATCCACATACATAAATGATTCCAATGCATTGTAATGCTGTGTCAAACACATCAAAAATATTCTGAGTTTTAGTACATGTCACAACTTAATATAGAGGGAAGGGAACACATACAAAGAATTTATACACACTAGACCATTAATTATCAACTTCATAGTTATATCACCTTCTCAGACTTAAGGATGGTTAAGAACCATACATTCTTCCACCAACTGAAACATCATGAAAAAATGTCCGCGATCTCATTTCTTGGTATACAAGTTAATGGTGAAAAGTAGTCGTTTGCAACATCACAAGAGAATGCCGTCACCAGATGATTTTCTGTATCTCCCAGTACTAAATGCCAGTACTTCAAAGGGCTCCATCACCAAAATTTCACATCGTTAGTTGTAGATCACATGCTCTTAATATCAGCGTTTTAATGGGCTGCATTGCCAAGATTCGTCATAGTCCCTTGTAGATCACATGCACGTTGCTCACAGTCTAGCTTGCCCCACCGTGCATCAACTCGTTCACAAGGAAATACCAGCTTTCCTAGGCTGTAGAAAGAATATTCAAAAAAATCAACCCAAGCAGAACTTCACACTTTTAGCAGCTAGAAGCTTGTTAAAATTTGGGGTCATCTCAAATGTATCAATGACGTAGATCGTACTAGCTCTGATACATCAATCAACCTAGACCATTCCAACTTGTTAAACAAACAATGAACCCCAATCATTCGTAGACCCCTTACATTGGGTCGCACTGCAAGGAAGACAGGTTTATCATATAATGACAATATGGAACAGGTACAATTATTAGCACATAAATTACCTTCTGTTAACAACATTGTGGACATGACATAACCACTGTGAAAACTCAGCTTGAGAACCAGTCTCTACAGGATTTGCTCTGTTAAACATGATGAATAAAATAGTTAACTAAAAATTAATTATCTTTCTTATGCTAAGCACTGTTTTTAAGAGAATAACCATGGTAACGACCATTCACAACGTAACTGCATTTTGTTACAGTATTACATCACTTTCATGGAGTTATGATAAAACACAATAACAGTAAAGAACCCTGTTGCTAGGCAACAATGGTTTCATAATATTGGACAACATGCAAAAAATGGATTACTGGACATCTCTGTGTGCCCATTATCAAGTTTTGTGTAGGATGTTTTAAATTTCACAGAATTCAGAATCACGTTTGAAGAATGAATTCTGAGACCACTTTTTTTTTTTGGGGGGTGGGGGGTGTTATTTACCTTAGAACTTCTTTAAAGTGATCTGCACATTCCTTGCAAGGGTACATGCGAGATAATATAGCCATCTGCATGCCAAATGCAACTCTGTTATCTAGCATCAATATCCAATAAGGATAAGAACTTGCCTTGTCACAAAAAATCTGCTCCTTCTTCGTCTCACATTGCCTAAGGCTGTCCTCTGTCCAAACATATTACATGATCTAACAATTTTGTCCCTGTCAACCGGGGCTGCTTGGAGGGGTGGGTTGGATAAAGACTTAACTTTTGGCATTATTCAGTGGGGGAGGGTGGATTGGGCAAAGACTCAACCATCATCATTATTTGCATAAAGTAATTGCTCTCATATTCGAACGCACAACCTCATGGTTGCTAGCCCGACACTTTTATCATTGAAATTGTGGCTTTTACTATCAAGCAACTTCAGCTATTGTGAAGAAGTACGAGACATATATAACTACAGGGTGAGGGGGTCATACCAATTCTTTTAGATCTACAGGATGAAGGGTCATACCAGTTCTTTTACATCTTTCTTTTGTAGCTTGGTTGGCTTGTCTGGATACTGAAAAAATTCAAAAATCATGTGAAGAGTTCAATACACTACAAACAATCAACAGCATGACACCCAAATATATAAAGGCATAATTTTCAGAAATTGGCATAAAGGGCGTTAAAGTGATAATTTTAACATCCATTGCATGCTTGCGTACCACACCCCCTACCCCCTCCCCCCAAAAAAAAGAGAAAGAGAAAGAAGACATGACCATTATTAACATTTTCAATTATGGCTGGAACTAAAACATCCAACCGGGTATAAGACTAGCTTCAGCGTATGTGCTATATCCGATGTTGAGGGGTCATTATAATCATGCACTAAGAAGCATACAAAGATATTAGATCTTTTATCTGTCTATTATCTTCTTATTTATTCCTTATGGTGCCATCCTAAGGATCTAACTAGGTAAATGGCTTAAATATCATAAACATCCACAAACAATATTTGTACTTCTGTTCTTTCTATTAGGTGCATCCCACTTTGCTTAAAGGACCATATTACTGTAAAGCTTTGGTTGAACTAATCCAACCGTGCAAATTTATAATTTTCCTATACATTTTGTTTGACAATGCAAGTCACATCCTATTATTGCTTATGCAAGGGTTATGAGTGTTAGAAAATCCAACTAAAAAATAAAACAAGGGGTTAAATTGTAATTGATACAATATCTTTTAACTTTAATTGGAGTAGTTTGGTATTTTAATTTGGTCGTTTAAACGACCAAATTAAATTCCAATAGACAATACAATTGTATACTAATTATGATTTTTTAAGAAAAAATTAAATTTTTATTTTTGATTTTATTTCAATAAATGATACAATAGAATATGAATTTTAATTGTAAAATTTAAAATATTTCATATTTTATCTTTAATTGAAATATTTTTTATTTAAGTATAATATTTTAAACTTAAAAGGTGTAAGTAATATGTGAAGTAAGTAATATGTGTTACAAACTTCAGAGAGTCTGGGTGTAATTTATTAACGGATATATTTATAACAAGGGTCTAAGTGTTACGTGTGTACAAACTTTAGGGAGTCTGTGTCTGTTTATAATATTTCAAATATCAGGGGCATAATTATCAAATCATGTATCGAAAGGCGTATCATTTTTTAAAAATAATGTATCGTATCGTGTATCATAAGATACGGTGCAATTTTAAATAAATAATAATAAAATATATATACCTGTGAAAAAAAACATACACTCATAAAAACATAGTATTTCATTAATACTCCACCAACTATTCAAATCATCAACATAGTTCACTAATATTATAATGCAAAGTTCACAACCATAGTTCACAAATTCAAACTTCAAATGGTTTCACAAAATTAAAATTAATCAAGATTCAGAAATTTTTATACAAAAAAAAAATAAAAAATTATTTGGCTTTGTAAATAAATTAACAAAATTTCTTACAAATGCACAGGTTTAGCTGGAGAAAGAAGAACCTAGATCCAGGGCTACTTCGATGGCTTCTTAAAATTTGCTGCCTTCGTCGATGAAGAATAGAGAAAAGACGGAGAACAGAGAGAAGAGAGAGACAGTCGATGAAGAACAGAGAGAAGACAGCGAACAGAGAGATTTTGCCACTGTGTGTTGTGTGTTGTGTTTTGTCATCTGAAGAACACCAAAGGAAGACAGCGATGAGCAAACAACGTAGAGGAGAGAGAAAAATAGGAATTTTATCTTTTTTGTAAACCCTAGCCAGAACGACGTTGTTTTATCAGTGGCAGGGATAAAAAAAATTAGTGTCTTATTTAGACAAAACGACGTCGTTTAAAAAAAAGATTTTGCGCGTATTGGTCGTATTATAGATATGTATCGTATTGTAAAAACGTATCGTATATCGAACGATACGACGCAAAAATGATACATAACTACGATTCGTATCATTTTACCTCCGTATCGTACGATACGTATCGCGTATCGTACAATACTAACAACTATGATCAGGTGGTCTAAGTGATTAAGTGGTAGATCTCAGACGGTTTGGTTATAATTCTCTCTATTTTATATTATAAATAATAATAATAAAATATTATACACTAAAAACATGATAAAAGAGTAAAAATACAATACCCAAAAGACATATTTTGGTATAAAATAACTTTACTTTGGCTAACTATTAGATGGTTGTCTTATAATTTATCTCAAAATAGTCTTGGAGTTAAAAAAAAAAAAATATATATATATATGTATGTATATATAAGTTGTTCACAACTCTTCTTGAACTTTAAAGCATTTTGGACCATTCAGTTGAGCCTTTGTGTAGGGTTTGACCTTCTAAACGTGACTAAGTATGGTATCTCTAATTAATTATGAAATATTTTGTAAACTAAGTGAATTTCACTATTTCAATAATTATTCATAATCATCACATTTAATAATTTCCATGTTAGAAAAGTGGTGTGGGTGGTGAATTTTTATTAGACGATGATATCACATATATTTAATAATATAGTATCACCTGATGAGCCCGAAATTAATTGGGTCAGTCCCAACGAATCAAGAGAGGCCCACGTCATCTCGAAGCCTACGTCACCTCGGAGCCTAAGTCCACAAGTCAAGGAGGAGCCCAAATTAAGAGAAGCCAAAGTCAAGGAGGAGTCCAAGGAGGACACCCTCAAGGGACTACCCCAAAGGAGGGCCGCCCAAGGGGGGCCCATTGGCAATGAGTGGAGTAGTATAAAAACAAACTTTGGGTGGTTCTAATCATTCGATGTGAGAAATAAATTCTCTTAACACCCTCCCTCACATGGGACCTGAACTTGCACGTGGGGTCAACAAACAAATAACTGTGCATACCCAAAAATTGTAAAGGATAAGAGAGTTGGCCCACTGTCCATCCAATGTCAAGTTATGAGATCATGTTAGAGAATCCAACTTAACCAATTGACAATGAGTAGAAGAGCCCCTCAAGTATATAAACAGGGTGGTCCTACTTATTTAATGTAAGATACAAGCTCTCTTAACAACAAATATAGTGGTTTTACATGTCATTTGTTCGCGTTCGCTTGGACCAATTTGAGCATAAACCAATTACCACATAGACTCAAATGATTATCCACATTCACAACCTATTCAACCAAACCATCACAATTCATTTGGTTCAGAATACAAACCCAGTCACTCCTATTCAACCATTAAAGCCTTTCTACTTCTTTCTAATTTTCTCAAAGTTAGAGTAAGCAGATGATGTCATAAAACTATTTCCAGACAGTTTAGGCACAAAAGTACGGAAAACATCTTAACATATCTTCGAGTTTGGGGAAACAAAAGATTAGGTAAGAATCAAAAAGATAGAGGATAAACCTTATTAAATCAAAACAATGTGATATGTTAAAGTGGTGTATCATTGCAGTCCCACAGGCATACAATAGAGCCACAAACTTCTTGTGACAGCAAAAATGTTAATGCTAATGTGTGTGTATGCTTTGAAATTCACATGACTACAAGTTATTCCTTACTATCAATCATTTTGTTTTACAAATATCATATAAAACATAAAGCACAATCAAAAACAGCAAGATGCAGCAGAAGCAATAGCTATTAGATGACCTGAGCAGCAAGAGTGTGAAGAAAAGTCCAAGTGGATCTTCCAAGCTCTTCCTTAGTCACCGGTGTCGCAGATTGCCCCTAGAGAAAAGAAAAGCAACTAGAAAATGAGAGATACTCCAAATACCAGTAACCTTTATGAGCAAGAACATGGGTAATCAATCAATACAACAATTTCCACTCTACTAGGAATAAACAAATGCACTTTTTGTTTTTTATTTTGGACGTTTCTCAGAACATAGGCTTGTTGTTCATTTTACATCGTCTCACTTAGCAGTAATATGTTCAAGCACAAAAACCAGACACAATAAGCCCATCGACTGCAACCAGTATGCTACATTCCCAATACTTCAATTGTCCAACTGGACAAAAAAAGCTCAGTTCATCCCTCAATCACTCAAAAAGAGAAGCAAACAACTCAACCGAGCAGCTTTAGTAATTTTCAATGCATGCACAACACCAAATACACCATAGAATCCGTATCACAAAAACAGACAAACAAAATAAATTTCAGAAAACGACACAAATTATCATGAGAGAAAGATCAGCGTGAGCCATAACCATAAAATCACGATAGACTGTCCATTCAGGACTTTTGTCGAACAGTTACTGAGCTTAAGTTCAGTATCATCACCATCCCAGTACAGCAAACAGAAATTCGAGACTTAATCAAATCACTGTAACTAAGCGAATGTACAGGATGATGAGAGGGTGGCTACCTGTTTGAGAATGCCTTTTGGTTGGAGAATAGCAGAGTCGGCGCTTGAGTCTGACAGGTTTGCTTTGAGAGATGAAGAGAGAGAAAAGCCAGGGCGATCATTAGTGGGTGATGGGTGATGGGAGAGGCCAATAAACTGGGACAAATGGGTTTGAACGAACTGCGAGACTCTTTCGGATGCTTGGAAGATGCCCTGCAATAGATTTTCAGACATTGAGAGAGAGAGAGAGACGTAGGGAATCATTCATTTTTAATTGCAGAAAATGTCCAGAGTATTCTTTTCTTTTCCTCTCCTTTCCCTTTTTTTTGGTTTATCTTTTATCTTTTTTTTTATTTTATTTTTTTGGGTTAGTAAATCAAAGATTCAAAATAAAACTGTATGAATGAAGAAAAATAAAGGATAAATATCACTCACACCTCCTCACATTTGATTTTATTACACAGACACTTCTCACATTTTAAAAACAACACCAACCTCACTTGACATTTATATCTTGTAACAACCACATCCCCTCCAACTAACAGATGTGAGAATTATTAACAATCAAAATTGATGTCATAATGATAATTTTTAGAATACCAAAAATACTCTCTAAAATAAAGTTTGAAAATTTAAATATATGTTTTTCTTACACTAAAAATTTATCCCTCATTTATTTCAACACTTAAATTTTAATTTCCTAATTGTACTAATAACTACCTATCCAAAAAAGTTTAAACTCATAATCCAAATCCACAAATTCTCATAATAACTATGATTTTAAAAATAATTAAGTTACTCAATATAATAGATTTGTATTAACTAAGCTTACCTTAACATATATTAAAATCAAATAAAATTTATTTATTTTCAAATTATGACCCCACTAATTAAGCAATTAATTAGTAATTTTTTCCCCACTCAGGACTTCATCAACTAAGGTAATTTTGTTTCTAAATTAAGCCATCATGAATTAAGTCAATCATCTGGCACCATCACCTATCCACCGTGCGATTCCAAAATCGGTACCACCCACCAACCTCCTCAATCACCGCCTTCTAGAGAGAGAAAGATAGAGGATATGACAACTGTGAATGACATTACCATCTCCACCATCCGAAAAAGTCACCATCAACACCATCAGTTCTACTATCCAAAACCCACCAGCTCCACCACACAAAACACACCATCCACACAATAGCCTCCATCATCCAAAATTCACCACCAAATACCACATCCTCCATCATCCCTAAGTTCTATCCCTAACCCTAACTCTAATCTTCTTCGTCATCTCTGCCCCCTAACAGCCCATTATTTCACCAACAAAATTTGAACCACAAAAATCAACCATAAATTCGATCTGAGAGGTAAATCACAAAAATCCAACTATGTACCAGCATCACTAATGACAATAGGAATTTGTGCTTCAATTTGATAAAATCAATTCGAGGGTTGGTGATTCACCCATTCATATAGGTTTTACAAATCTAGAGAGAGAGGGGGGTAATAGAGTCTTCAGATTTGGGTTTTGTTGCGGGAAGGAGGTGGGGAACTAAAAGAAAAAGAGAAATAAGGGGGTTGAGAGTGGTGGTGGTGGTGGTGACAGTTGGGTTGGGAGGGTTGGGTGCGGTGGCATGTTGTGGGGAGAGGGGGCGGGGGCCTGAGGGGATCTATGAGAAAGAGAGAAATAGGAGGAGGAGGAGGAGGAGGAGGAGGAGGAGGGGGAAGAGGAGTTGTAGGTTTTCAAAGAGAAAGAGAAAGAGAAAGACAGACGGAGAGGAGAAGAGGGATGGTGGTGGTCGTCGAGTAGGGTAAGGGATGAGTGAGATGTGAAAGAAGATAGAGATTTTATTTTTGACTCATTAATTTAATTTTTTGGTAATATATTTTATTATTATATATTTATTTTAAATTAAATTAAAGGGTTAAAAAAATTATTTTATCATTTCTGTTAACGTCGATCACCTATTGATGTCGACAAGGGGTTGCTATGTTATTTTAGAAATGTCAGGGAATCTCCGTGTTATTTAGTCAAATGTCGGGGGATATGAATGCAATTTACCCAAAAAAATACTATAGTTTGCAAAAAATAATTATAAGCAAAATCAATGGTTAGACAAATTGCAGAGAAATAATTCCGATAGTTTAGTGGTAATACGAATGAATTGTAAACTCAAATGTCATGAGTTCAGAACTTAACAACTCATTGAGATTATGACATGAGGGTCATAGATATCATAATTTCGGTGTAAATTATCTGTCTTTGAGCGGATTAGAGAGAGAATTAATCGAGAGGAGTGTAAACTAGCCTGGACACTGCTGACTGTCGAACAAAAAAAAAATATATGGAGGAGTTACATTGAGCAAAGGCAAAATATAAAAAAAAAATATATCAGCTCGATTAACACTGTATTTTTTTTAATAGTAACAACATGTCAACTAGTTTATATTTTTTATTTATATTTAAAAATTATTTGAAATAACATGTTAATCTTTTAAACTTGCATATTTTACAATGTGTGTGGCATGAATCTATTTAATCCCAATAATTATATTTTCCTTTCTTTTTGTCATTCTATTATTATGTATTTTTTTTATTTCAACTGTAATTTATAGAAATCAAAAAGTTGAACACCCATATCCCTAATAATTCGCGAGCATGGCTGAAGCAACGTAACGGTCTCAATTTTACCTATCAATACAAATATAATAGAGTAAATTACATTTGGACACTTAAAATTTATCATTTTATCACTTAGAACCTTCACATTTAATATATTACACTTAAACCTCAGAAGGTACATGCACGTGCAACACATAAGTTCAATCGTTAGTCTCGGTTAACAAACCGTTCAAAATTCATGATGTCATCCTTACATATAAATTTAATTTATCGAACTATCCTTTATATGGAGCCCACTGTCAACTGATTAACTGACCAAGCCTCTAATTAACCCTAAAATTTAAACCCATAAATCAAAGCAATTGACTCCTCAATTAGTGCCTCCACCGCCAACTTCCTTCAATCACCACAGCGACACCCCTAACAATCCCTTCCATCACAACACCTCTCTCTCTCTCTCTCTCTGCCACCGTCAACAGCCCTCCACCAACCCAAAAAATCTTAACCCACTGCCACCACCAATCCAAAAAAAGGTTATGGCACCATCAATACCTCTCCACCAACCCAAAAAACCCTAACACACTGCCTTTACCAATAAAAAGAAGGGTAATAACGAGGGGGCATGCACATGAGAGGAGTTTTTGGGGTGGGTATGCACAGGAGGGGGAGTTTTTTTTGTGGGGGAAGGGGTATACATAGGAGGGGAATTTGGGGGAGGGGGTTCTGCACAGGAAGGGAGTTTTGGGGGGAGTTGGGTTTGCGTATGTGTGTGTGTTAGAGAGAGAAGAAGGTTTATGGGGAGAGGGTGGTCTGCGCAGGAGGGGAGTTTTGGGGGGTAGGTGGGTTTGCAATTGTGACACAGAGAGAAAGAGAGAGAAGAGGGTTATGGGGAGGGGGTGGTCTGTGCGGGAGGGGAGTTTGGGGGGAAGTGAGTATGCGTTTGTGAAACAGAGAGAAAGAGAGAGAGAAGAGGGTTATGGAGAAGGGGTCCGCATGGGAGGGGATTTTGGGGGAGGTGAGTTTGCGAGAGAGAGAGACAGAGATGGGCGAAATAAGAAAGAGAGAAGAGGGCTATGGCAAGGGGCTGGTCTGCGCAAGAGGGGAATTCGGGGGAGGTGGGTTGCGAGACACAGAAAGAGAGATGGGTGAGAGAAATCTGAAGATATAGGTAAATGGGCATATTGGTAATTATAGCTTAGTTAAGAAAATATCTTGTATTTTGGGTGTATTTTGGGGGTATTTTGGTCTTTTAAGCATTTCTGTTGGCTCGTCACCAATAAAGGGTCTGAATGTAATATTTTAAATGCGAGGGATCTATGTGATTAAGTGACAAATCTCAGAAAGTTTGAATGTAATTTACTCAATATAATATAAATCTTAAAATTAATTAGACATCCTCGGTGCAAATATTTGTAACCCTTTAAGACCAAATCACGAAAGATTTATCCAATATGAATACCCGAATTTTAATGTAGGTGATCTATCTTTAACTAGATTTAAAAATAAATTATTCAAAATATACGTAATCTGACCCAGATATCTTTGACCATATTGAACTAAAAAAAATAAATCCTAAAATTAACATAATTGATAAATAAATAAATTAATATATATAATTAAATTAATATTTAACATATATTGTATTAAATAAAAAAAATTATAGACAGGAATTATAATTATTTTTTTTTTGGTCTGACACGAGTTATTACGATAACGTTCGCAAATAATAACATGTGGCATTTGACGACGTCCGAAACTGCTAATTCTGTACGCAATCAAAGGCAAGGTGGTGGGTGGCTGCCCATTTCTGTGAAAGAGAGCATCCACAATCTTTCAAAGTACGTGTTTGACACCGTTTCAGTGCCTACAAATCAAATGCATAAGTGAACCTTTTGGATTTTAAGACAACCTTGAAGTTAAAACTGTTTTACCAGAAGTCAACTTTGCCATAGTTTTCCACCAAGCAGAGGGAGAGAGGGGACACAGAGAGAGATTCGCAGTAACCCAACATCTCTCTCTGATAAAATTCAAGCAAGATCCAGTTGAATAGTTCTCTTCAAAGCAGGTATATATTTCTTATCAAACAAATTCAGGTTCACATGTTTTGGTTAAGCTGATTTTTGGTGTAAAATCACAACTATTGATTAAATCTCTCAAACTGATAGGTGGGTCGACCTTCAACCTCTCTCTTTTTTTCTCTCTCTCCCCCTTCCTGTTTGTGGATGGGTGAAGAGGGACTGGTTGGTGATACCGAGAACACTGAAAATTCAAAGACAAACCCAAAACTAACTCTCTTGCCTCTTATTGCACTTATATTCTATGAGGTTTCTGGGGGTCCGTTTGGCGTGGAAGATTCTGTCAGGGCTGGAGGTGGCCCTCTTCTATCCTTGCTTGGTTTCTTGATATTCCCCATATTTTGGAGCATCCCAGAAGCTCTGGTTACAGCTGAGCTAGCCACAAGCTTCCCTGAAAATGGTGGGTATGTCATTTGGATATCATCAGCTTTTGGGCCATTTTGGGGCTTCCAAGAAGGTTTTTGGAAATGGTTTAGTGGTGTTATGGACAATGCCCTTTACCCAGTATTGTTTCTCGACTACTTGAAGCATTCGATTCCCATATTTAATCGGATGATTGTTCGAATTCCATCTCTTTTAGGTATTACAGTTGGTTTAACATACTTGAACTATAGAGGGCTACATATAGTTGGGTTTTCTGCTGTTTTGCTTGCCATTTTCTCCCTTTTTCCCTTCATAGTAATGGCTATTCTCTCAATTCCTCAAATTAGGCCTAAACGATGGCTCGTTGTAGATATAAGAAATGTGGATTGGAGGGGATACTTTAACACCATGTTTTGGAACTTGAATTATTGGGATAAAGCAAGTACATTAGCAGGGGAGATCAAAGACCCGTGTAGGACTTTCCCTAAGGCACTCCTGGGGGCTGTAGTTTTGGTTGTTTGTTCGTATTTGATTCCACTTCTTGCGGGTACAGGAGCTTTGACGTCTGATCCTAGTGAGTGGAGTGATGGGTATTTTGCAGAAGTTGGGATGTTGATAGGAGGGTTTTGGCTAAAGTGGTGGATCCAAGCAGCTTCTGCCATGTCTAATTTGGGGTTGTTTGAAGCAGAAATGAGTGGTGATGCCTTTCAACTTCTTGGGATGAGTGAGATGGGAATGCTCCCAGCTATATTTGCTTCCAGGTAAGTAGTTTTGCCTGCTTTTGCTTCGTTGCCTATTGTGACAGTGTAAATGGATCACATAGTATCAACATGGCATTTTAGCTTCAACGCTCCCTTTTCGTCTTATTTATAAGGTTCATGTAGCTCGTAAGCAATACATCTACAAAGAATATGATGACATTAGTTTGAATTAGAAAAGATATGAAAACTTGAATAGACATTGAGGACAGAAGTTTGTCATTGAAGTGTTTTTCCAGTTTTCCCTATTCCTGTCGACATAATCTTGTCTGCCATTGATTTCTATAGCAAGTGTTTGGAAGGAAATGTTTGGTTTTCGAAAAATTACATGCCAGATTTCTGTAGAAGGACCTTATACATTGAAGTACAGACCACCAACAGTTAGTATCTTGTGCTCTGCATTTAGTGTCATCTTTTTCTTATGGATTAGTTTGCTGGATCTTGTCATGAGTTTATAGCACTTTAGTACTTGAGCATAATTTTGAGCATGTTATCTCTATTTTAGTAATGCTTCCCTTGTTTGGAACAACAAAGTTGCTTTTTTGAGCATGACAAATGTTATCAACAAACTTTGTAGATCCAAGTATGGGACGCCAACCATCAGCATCTTGTGTTCTGCAACCGGGGTGATCTTCTTGTCATGGATGAGTTTTCAGGAAATCTTGGAATTCCTTAACTTCCTCTATTCTATTGGAATGCTTCTTGAGTTTGCAGCTTTTATAACATTGAGAATAAAGAAGCCGGATCTTGACAGACCTTACAAGGTTCCTTTACATACATTTGGAGCAACGATGCTTTGCCTGCCTCCTGCTTTCTTGCTTGTTCTTGTCATGTCTTTGGCATCTGTAAAGACATTTCTAGTCAGTGGTGCAGTTATTATTGTTGGGTTTGCCTTATACCCCACTATTCTCTATGCAAAGGATAAAGGGTTGGTCCTGTTTTGTACACAACAACTATCAGGGCCTTCTGATAATGATGTTGAAGGCCATCCAATTCTATCAGAACAGCTTCAAGATATCACTGATGAAGCTTCTGTCAGCCTTCTTTCAGACTCTTCGTCTTCTAAGGCCGAACAAGTGTCTGGATTATCTGGGGAAGCTCTGAAATTGGAGTAGAAGGTCGTCTCAACCATTTTGTACTAAAGTTACAGAATGAGAAGCAGTTTTTTCCATTCACTAGATTGAATGATAACATATAATTTATAAGCAGATTTTTTATTCACTAGATTGAATGATTGCATGTAATTTATAATGTACTTTGATTAACCATCCAAATTGCTATTTTATTATATTTAATGATTGGTTAATTACATATTATTTGTGATTAAATGTGTTAAATTTATTGATTTTCTAGTTGTATGATTTATTTTGCAGGTAAATTGGTTAATTTAAAGTCATAATGAATAAAGTGAGTGAAACAATCACTTGAAGAAAATCACAAGTGATAAGGATTGAAGAGTCAAGATTAAAATATGAACATTTGAAGATATGACAATAATTTAATTCTTATAAGAGTCCAAATTAGAAGAAAATTCATTTAAAGTTGGATTTGGAAAGTACCTTAGAAAATAAGAACTTGACACGTTTTCAGTATTTTGGTCATAACTTTTAACTTCGATATCGGATTGACCTATTTTTTCCAAGTTGAAAAGAAGACTTCAAGGGCTACAAAAGTGTATTTCACAAAAATTTCGTGAATCGACCTTTAATTATACGAAATTTGAGCTCAAAGTATAAGCAGATTTTATACCCAGACACCAAAATTTTATGCGCGGGATTTGACTTTAAAAAACTTCTTTTTGGAAAGGAATTCTTCTAAATTCAACTTTATATCTTCTACCTATACGTAAGATTTATTTTAGTATAAATAAAGGCTCTCATATGAGGATTTAGATGATTAAAATTATTATTATTCTCTTCTCATATTTTTTTTTCTAATTTTTATTTTAGTTCATCATATCTGGTTAAAAGGTTTAGCTAGGGTTAGGGGAGGACCTTTCAACGAAATACAATAATGTTATTGACTTATGAACTTAATGATATGTGATATTTTGTTAATTTAACTTTTGATTTCTTAGCAAAGTTTTGCTTTGTAAAAATCCTTGAGTCATTGTGTCATGTACTTTGATTGCTTGAATTTTCCGCGAGTCAAATAACTGGTTATTCCATGCTTAAATTGATTACCATTATTTCACATAATAATATAATTAAAGGTTTATTTAGGTTCTTGAATAAATTTTTGATTATAAACAAAGGTATTTTCTTTGTTTTATCGCTAAATCTGGTGATTTGAATCAACCGATATTTGATTCTTGTCTAAGTTTAAAAATTAAGTCTTTAATCATTATTGTATAGATTTGAGAGATAGTACCTAACGCTCTAGTATTTTTTATACTGTTTTAATTACTTCATTCAATTTTATAAATTCAAATATTCTTTTAAACAAAACATTTTCACAAGATTGTTACACAATTAGTATGATTGTTGCTGTGTCACAATTCCTTAAGAGTTCGACCTCGGTCTGCCGATAAATATATTAATTCGCTCAACCTACGTTTGGGGTTACACATTTGAAGTTAAAGCATACTTATTCTTTACTCTTTTGTTCTAATTTATGTACACTGCAATGTGTCTTCTTATCTTTGTAAACCCGGTATCCATGAGATTTAAAACTTCAAACAAGATTTTACCATTCAAAATGGGAGAATTTTATCCTTGACAACCAATGTGTCCAGTCTACAACCAAACGAAAAACGTTAACACTTCACCACAACCAAATGCAGTCTTATAAAGTACTGTTGAGAAAACAAGAACATGGATAATGCTTTAATCAAGTGCCATTGAGAAAACAAGAACACTGAACAAAAGAAAAACGAAAAGCTGTGATTCATAAGAGGCCAATAGAATTTAAACAAGTAGATCTAAACTGCTATGATATCACAAATGTGAACATAAATTACATGAAAAAACATAATCAGTTATGCCGACTGCTGCTAAAGATCTAACTAAACAATTGTGTGGGTTTGTCATTTCTTCAACTGTGCTTCTCCATACATGTCATGGCATCAATTCTGCAGAACCGTTCGAAGAGTTCACTTTGTAGGATCCCATATTATCTGCGTCCTTCGCATTGTGCAACCAAATATAATTTCGAGCATGAGTATGAAGGCGGTGAGTGGGGATCAGCAGCTCATACTATTACTCAGTGGCTACTTTCTCTAAGCTAGCCATATATGTAATGTAGACAGTCCATAGATATGAAAACGAGTTGCTCACCAAAGGCTGCCACAGCGAAAACACGAATAAAAAAACAAAAATTATACATTAAGAAAAAATCATTTTCATAATAAGGATGTACATAAGCCTCCGTTTAAATGACAACACAATAAACCAAAAAAGAAGTGGTCGGAACACCACCCCCCACAAAAAAGAACAAAAGGAAAAGAAAAACACCAGCAGCACCACAATAGTAACCTCAAACTCTTTAGCCCAAGAGAATTCAAACATGACTGGGCTTATGGCCTTCTAATCCAATACATCTCCTAACTATGACAACTTTAAGGACAGGTCTTCCCCTTTGAACCCATTGGAACTTTGTACAAGTTTATCCATACATACCTGTAAATGAACAGGGATGAATTTGAATGTCACAAAATCACAGATGGGCCAATACATAACACCATTTATCATCGTAGGGATCAAGTCACGCTTCAATCGACCAACAATCTCTGCACCAGTTTCACCTGAATGTGGCAACCAAAGCAATACTTATAAACAGCTGAATAGAGCACAATGAAAACTAGATGCCTTTCCTAACAAAAGTATATGACTCTACAAAAGGTGATTAATGATAGAGCACTAAGAATGGGCTTTGCATACATATAAGACATCTTGTTTTGCACAGGTAGATGTTATACGGATATAATGCTAATGATAATAAATCAAGTGTGGAATTAAATTAAATCTGTATTCTGAATACCTACATCTGGATATAGGTTTCAGACACTAGTGACACACACATAAAACTCCACATAGATTAGTGCATACAGGATACAAAATTACATGTGACTTGCATCAAATGGTACATGTGTAGGACCCTGCCTGTGGTTCGAGCATTTTTACAATAATTGCCACGATTCAGGTTAGGGACAGAACCACAAATTAGGCAGATGATATAAAAGTTGATTTTGATTGGTTTTATACAACTAACCATTTTCATCATCAATAGCTTGTAGAATAACCCATTGAACAAAATTCTTGATAATGCCAATGTGTGACCCCCAAGAAAAAATCCTGGTTCCGTCCAAAACTGGAGCATATATTCACAATCCATTCCCCCAAGAACATAATAAGCATAAGAATCTGAAAGACAGCCTAAAGAAAGCATCCAAATAAATAATTTTTGTCATGGTGGTACCTTGTAGACCTGCATTCACGGAGAAGAAAACAACAGTCATTGCAGGCCCATATATTGTCTGCCCCAGCACTATTTTTTTCAATGTAGTGATGAGATCACGCTGTGGAAGGGCTTTTGACACAAAGTTGAACCAAAAATGTACTGATGGTCCTAAAATTAGCATTCCATATCCAGCCATGCGCAATGTCCTCACAAGATCATATGGCTCCGAAGATGGCTGTGCAATCATCTGAGGAAAAGTTGTAGTGATATGTGAAATTCAAAGAAAATGGGGATGCAATATCAATTCAAGAAAACTTATTGAGCATAAAAGATATGTCTAAACCTACACAACATATAAGATGGCCAGCTACAGTTGTAGAAAAATCTAGACACTATGTCATTGCAAACCAGAAGATAGAGGATTGATGGTTAATAAGTTGTACTACAACAGAAATTTAACTTGCATGGCATATAAACAAACAACATTCTTACCTTCAAAATGCATGGGCATATAAGCACGCACACATGAAACAAAATTGAAAAAAACACACTGATAACATATTCTATTTCATGCAGCCAAATCATCTAGAATAAATTATTTTTATTGCGCAAGACCTAAACTATTCAAAGACACATGCCAAGAGGAAGGGGGAGGCGGAGGCAGGTAGGATGCACCGAAATAATTTAGGATAAAAGTTTTGATGAAGAACAACAAGGGTTATGTATCTGGAGACTAATCATCAATGGATGTCAGTACAACAGTTCAATTGGCAATTCAATTCATTAATGATCTCCATCCCTCCTTCTCTTCCCTTGTGTTTGTGTATGTGTGTCCAACAGAGGATCCCATAAAAAAAAAAAGATCTCAGCACTTATTAAATATGTGCTCATTTTGATGTCTTATGATTACTTAACTCCAAGCATACACCTATTAGCAAATTACAATATCAGAGTATTTTAAAGGGCATAAACAACAACAAAAAAAGGAAGGGGGGGGGGGGGAAGACAAGCCTACAAAATGTATGACCTAGTTGAAAATTTTTGAGGTGGACAAAGATAAATATCACGGAAAGGAGGTGAGAAAAGGACTACTTAAACTCGACAATCAAGTAGCTACTTCTGTAAAATAGATCAACATCAAAAGTTTCTTAACACTAGGATTCTGCATGCATTCAATGATGGCACGTGAACTTTGTGGGTTTCTTTTCAGCAATAACATCAAACACAATGCCTCATTGCAGCAAACAGGCAAATCTCCAATTTTTTGCCAATAATAATGCTATCACATCACGCCTTGGTGTTATAAACATACATATCCAACAATTTTTTGTTTCCAATAATAATATCATACTCACATAACACCAGAGATTTATGGGTATAAGACAGCCAATACCACTAGTTGTTTGACAGTTGAACAATTCTTGCTGTTAGTGTGTTAGGGTGACTTGTTTGTTACAACACAGATTCTGCTTTGTAGTAACTACTCTTTGTGGGATTCTAATTTTAGTTAAACTCCTCGACGTTCGCTTTTGGGATGATTTTTGTCTGTGCCGCACTCTTTTTCTCAATTCAACTGCAAATTCAAGATATGGTTCAAAGCATTTTTTCATATTGTCATGTCTATATCCTGATGGTAAATCTGATCGTCTAAAGGTTCTGTTGATGGTAATTGATAAATAAATACATCTCGTGCTACTTGTTCCTATCATATTTTCCTTTCTCCACACTCAATTCTAAGATACAACTTCATGTTAAGAAAGTTAAAGATGGAGAAATTCAAGAAATAAACTAATAAGGAATGCATGGAATGAAGTCCGACAAAGCCCATCTTTCTCACAACCGTATAGGAATCATAAAAATGATAACATATTTTCGAAATGTTAACTTATTTCGAAATGATAAAGCATATTAGGAAATGATAACATATTTCCTAGATATATTGGCATTACCTATAGTTTCTGCTGTAAAAAGATAAAGCGTGCTCTCATTCATCTTTGAAAGCATGCAATTGGAAAGCAGAAACTTGTTCATATTTTCCAAATGTCTCACAGTTCAAAAAACTGTCACATTCGCAACCTAAGCTCAATTTGTAAAATTAAAAAAATGAAATGATTTCTTTTCATCTGTGATGACAAACTCACTAACTAGAAAGCAAACGGGAAGGAGCAATGGGATGGTTTCGACATAAAGTTTGATCCTTTTCCTTGACAGTCATAAGTTTGTTTCCTGTAACACTTACCCAATACGAGGGAATTTTATTTGTTTTGATAGGGAACATAGACCATAGTAACCGTAACAATGGAGAAACATGCGAGTTTTATGAATTTTCAAATACACATACAACCTTTCAGACTAGTTTCATCGCCACTAAACACCCAAAAAGCTCTAAGTAAATAAAATTGCACCCTCCAATACAGAGGACATTAAAGTTACTAAACATCCCATAGCTAAAAACTAACTCAGACTAAAAGCCTTATTTCACTTATTCTCCTTCAGACGGAGTCGATTCAATTTTAGCATTCAAGGACTTTAGGGGCAAACAACTATAATCACCCTATAAAGCAGCTTTACAAAGTAAGATTTTTTTACCAGATTCCATACACACCATTTAGAACTTCAAGCTCAAGTTCAAACACCACAAGAAATTCAAATCCTTTGAAGAACCTAACTCAACTCAATAAACACTCAGCCCCAAAAATGGTGGGGTCGGCTAAATGAAAATTTCTCTTTCGCCATTGTGCTTATCAAGGTCATGATTACTGTTAAACAATAAGAATTCATTATATCTTTTTAGTTAATTTTACCCTACCTCAACCTTTGCGCTTATCGTCAAGTGCTATCAAGTCTTTAGAAGAACCCATTAAACATATACTTTCACGCAAAGCAAATGATTCAGCTCTCCACAAATAGGATTGAATAACGTTTTCCCAGAAGGGTTTTCCGGGAAAAGAAAGAGTACTTTCCTATTTCTGTTTTTAGTTGTACCTGAGAGGACAAGTCGGCAGCTGTGTAAATAAAGGCGGCGAGTGATGCTTTTAGTGAGAATGGGGCGAGACTTCACCATCCCCAAATACCACCCGACAAACCTAATCTTTGACACAAAACCAACCTTTGAAGCCGACGAGGTCGTTGAAGAAATAGGAGAAGACAATACAACAGAAGGACACAGCGAGAGGTTTTTAGGCTTCCCGTAGGGAGAATGGGGGAACGGGTATGAGCATTGGAATGTTGTAGTTGTCGTTGACTTCTCACGGTCGGAGCTCCGATTGAGTCGGTGATCGACTGTCTCGGCCATAGATTGAATGCGGAGTGGCGGCTTTTCACGCCACTTCTGATAATGCAGGCACTCATCTCTCTCTCTCTCTCCCCCTCCAAAGCCGTAGAGCCAACTCTCTCTCTAAATCTCTCTCGTTCTCTCCCTACACTTTAGGAATTGGGAGGTATGTACGAGGGTTTTAGGAAAGAGATGTTTTGGGCGGAACAATTTGGGGAGCGAGAGAGTTGTAAGGGACACGAGAACTGTGTGTACGGTAGGTGTCTGTTGGAAATTTGACCTTTTAATTTTTAGATTGACCACTACGCTCTCGTGTACCACTTTATTTGACACTCGCTGCCTTTTTGTCCCCCTTTCAAATTAACAGGGGTAAAAAAACAGATTCTTGAATTTTGTTTTCGATTTTAAATTAGTTTTTAAATTTTAATTATTTTAATTTAATTATAAATTTTATCTCAAATAAGTATTTTTGTCCATTTTAGTGTTAAATTAATGTTAAAATAGATTATATTAGACTAATCTTAAATTAATCTAACAGTAAAAAATGATGATGAAATGACTTACTCAAGAAGAAATTGATAAAGATTAAATTAGAACAATTAAAAGCTCAAAGATCAAATTAAAATCAAAGGTAAAGTTCAAGACCAACTATAATTTTACCCAATCAATAGATCTCTATTATTGATTAGGAATGTGACTTTTTATATTGATTTTGGGTGTATTAGCAATAATTTCATGACTAAAAATAATCTGTAATACTCAAAATCGAATATTGATTATGTAACATTTATATTTTAAAATAATAATATAAAAAAAACCAAGAGAGAGGTGGGGGAAAGACAATAGAGAGTTATTGTGGATTAGTGATAGTATGTTGGTTTAAATTATCTGGTATTGGGGGGTCGTGAAAACATCTTCTCCATAAAAATATATTTATTACAACGATGATATCATGTGGTAATATTGACATAGTATCATCAATTAATAATACCAAAACAAATAAACAAATGAGTCTCACTAAAATTAATAATCAATTCTCCATATAGACAATAACTAATCACTCTTTTTTCATATAAGCAAATAATTACTTAAATGACAACTGAGTGAGGTGGTCCAGTAGAGTATCAGATGAAGTTTCACTTTGAGGTTGGAGGTTCGAATCTTGTACTCTACAATTGGGGTTCAGTGATTGACTGATATGCTAGTCTCACTAAGTTCGTTCTCAAGTGGAGTAACGAGCGCGTAACCTATTAGGGTGGTCTTTGAGTGCTCTCCTATACTCCCACCATTTTTTTTCAATAGCAAAAAAAAAAATATTCAAGTGAATTTTATTTATTCACTTAGTGTTTTATTATTGATTAATGATATTATGTCAATATTGTTAATATAATATCCCAATTACATTCAATATTTACTCGTTCAAAAATGATTTGAGCTAAAAAAATAATTTTGTAATTGGAATTGAATTTGTTTCAAGAGTAGACATGACATGAGAAATTTCGAAAACAACCAACATGTCAGCGAGTGTGCTATTTTCATCAATGCCGAGAGTAGTCTAAGTGGATTCAATAGACGTCGGTCAGACACTTCTAGAAGTCTCTTTGAACCGACGAACCAAATTGAAAAGTTCCCGGCAGTTCAGGCAGCCATCAGCGTCTCGACACGTGTTCAAATTCGGCATCATTTTTCCTACACGTGTATGTCCTTGTTAATACGTTACACTAAGTTTGCAGTAATGTCCCTTTAAATTTGCTTATTTTTATTCAGCCCATAGAACTTTTGTTTTGTATCATTTCTTTCCGTCGGAATGGGGATGGATAGGGATTGAAGAGATTCAATCCATAACTTCAAATCTAATAGTGGGAGCAAAAACCTCTGTTCAAAGCTTGCGAAGATGCGTGAATAAACATATAAAAATATTCTCCAAACG
>CAUOFW020001504.1:0-88752 GCA_963454935.2 Ilex paraguariensis | reverse complement strand
TCAGATCACTTCTAGGAAAGCATAGGATAGCAATGTATATTCAAGGACAAGTCAATCAACTACATAAATGCACCTAACGAAACAATCATAATGAGACTATTGAACAAATTTGAAATTTAAGAATTGTTCCTTGAGTAAATGTAAGTCCCCTCCACAAACAATTGGCACTAAAACTCTCATAATTTCTTACTCATCTCCACTATTTATGTCAAGCCTAAAATATGGATCCAATCCGAAAATTGTCAAAATTACTCATTCAAGGAGCACATACAATTGAGTTCAACAGCAGATACATATGTGTAGTTACGTATAGGATTAACTTCTATAATATACTCATGTGCTCAAGGTTCAAAATAAAGATCAACATATCATCCAACCAAGCACTCTTAATAAGGGAATGCAGATCACCAATCAGATATTTGTCACAAAAATTTTCACATTCTTTGCACTAATGAAAATACAAATCCATATGATATGTGAAAAGGTGAATTTTCACTACAAAAAATTTTATTATCCAAAAAAATTCCACACAACATTGGTGTATCATGCAAATAGTGCACCTCATCCCCCCCCCCCCCCAACTTGATTCATGCATTGTCCTCAATGCAACAAAAAGATATGCTATGCAATGAAGGACTATAAAAAGATGAGTAGGGTTAGAGAGCACCTCGCATTTGAGCTTTTGACAAAATACCAATATCTACAACTATGGAAAAACAAAACTATATGACAAAAGAAAGTGAGTGACATGAAATAAAGGTAAGGTAAATAAATAAAAGCGATTGTACACTAAAAAGCATAAAAACTATTTACTCCTCCACAAAATCTAGATAAATTGGATTCGTTAAATCCTCCTCCACTCCTTGTCCTTCAAAACCCTTAAAATGGCTTAAATCTTTGGCCGTTGACCTTGAATGTTTGGCCATTCTCAGGGTTTGTGACTTCTACAGCTCCATTGGGGTAGGCCACCTTGACAAGATAGGGGTTTGCCCTAGAAAATTTAGAGACGACAGTTGTATAAGAGCACTTTTTGGCCAGGCCCGAATGACTTTCGTGCAATGGAATTGTCACGAAACATCTTGGCCCGCTCTTTTGAAATTTTGGAGCTCTCATACGCATCTCATTGAATCTCTCCCAATTCATTCAAAACTAGCTTCCTACGCTCTTCGCCCATCCTCAAATTGAAATTCAGAGTCTTTATGGCCCAATAGGCCTTGTGTTCCATCTCAACTAGCAAATGACAAGCCTTTCCATAAACGAGCCGGTAGGGAGACATGCCTAAGACAGTCTTGTAGGCAGTGCGGTAAGCCCATAAGGCATTGGTCAGTCTAACTGACCAATCTTTCCTATTTGGATTCACCGTCTTTTCTAAAAATATTCTTAATCTCCCTATTAGCCAACTCGGCTTGGCCATTGGTTTGTGGGTGGTATGCGGCGGATATCTTATGTGTGACACCATATTTGTACATCAAAGACACAAATGAGTTATTATATAAATGTGATCCACCATCACTTATCACTGCACAAGGCATTCCAAACCTCAAAAAAATGTTCTCTTTCAAGAATTTGACCATGACCCGATGGTCATTGGTCTTAGTTGGAATAGCTTCCACCCATGTGGACATGTAGTCCATCACCAGTAGTATGTATAGATAGCCAAACGACATAGGGAATGGACCCATGAAGTCGATGCCCCAACAATCAAATATTTCTATAACAAGTACAGGGGAGAGGGCCATCATGTTCCTTCGAGTCACACTACCTAACCGTTGGCATCTATCACATTCTTTACAAAAAGAAATACAATCCTTTATAAGAGAGGGCCAATAGAAACTTGACTGTAGAATTTTTTGCTAAAGTCTTCTTCATAGAGAAATGGCTACCACATGCCTGTGAATGGCATATTACAAGGGCTTCATGCTATTCATTTTCTGGTATGCATCTTCGCATTACTTAGTTAGAACAATACTTGAACAGGTATGGGTTTTTGAAGTAAAAATACTTCACGTTCACCATAAATCTTCTTCGATCCTCTAGGCTCCAATGTGGTGGCATTTGTCCTGTTGCAAGATAATTACATATGTCAGCATACTAAGGACACACATAATGAATTGAAAGTAAATGCTCATTAGGGAAGAAATCAGGGATAGGAATGTGCTCATCAGCCTCTTGCACCACCAGTCGAGATAAATAACCCGCCACCACGTTCTCCACTCTCTTCTCATATTTGATTGTCAGATTAAATTCTTGGAGTAGGAGGATCCACCTGATGAGTCTCGGTTTAGCATCCTGCTTGGACAATAATTTACTTCAAAGCAAAGTGATCAATATAAACGACTATCGGTGAGCCAATGATGTAGGACCAGAATTTATCTAATGCAAATACTACTGCTAGCAACTCCTTTTCAGTGGTTGTATAGTTCATTTGAGCTTCAGTAAGGGTTTTGCTAGCATATTTTATTATATACGGCCTCTTATCCTCCCTTTGACTAAGCACTGCACTGACAATATAATCACTCGCATTGCACATAAGCTCAAAAGGTAAATTTCACTTGGGTGGTCACATAATCGGAGGTGTGGTAAGCATGCTTTTAAGTTTTGAAAGCGATGCCTCATAATTATCGGACCACTCGAATGGGACATCCTTAGACAGTAAATTGGTCAAAGGTCAGACCAATGCACTAAGGTCTTTAATGAAACACCGATAAAAGCCAGCATGGCGCAGAAATGACCTGATATCCTTTATAACCTTCGGTGTAGGGAGGTTGGAAATGGCTTCAACTTTTGATTTTTCAACCTTAATCCCCTTCGTAGAGACATTATTCCCAAGCACAATTCCTTACGTCACCATGAAGTGACACTTCTTCCAATTCAAGACTAAATTTTTCTCTTCACATCTAGCAAGAACCTTCTCCAAATTCTTCAAGCATCCATTGAAAGAATCCTCAAAGATCGAGAAGTCATCCATAAAAACCTCTACATTCTTCTCCACTATATCACTAAAGATTCCCATTATGCAACGTTGAAAGGTTCTAGGGGCATTACATAGCCCAAAAGGCATGCGACGATAAGTGAAAATACCGTATGGACAAGTGAAGGTGGTAATCTCCTGATCTTCCAATGCAATCTCAATTTGATTGTAGCCAGAGTATCCATCCAAAAGCAATAGAATAGATGCTCCACTACTCGTTCCAACACTTGGTCAAGGAATGGCAATGGGAAGTGGTCTTTCCCTGTGTATAAGTTGAGCTTGCGATAATCAATGCACATTCTCCACCCGGTGATCACCCTTGTTGGAATGAGCTCATTATCCTTATTTGCCAACACGGTGACTCCTGACTTCTTGGGTACTACTTGCGTGGGATAACCCACTTACTATCAGCAATCAAAATGATGATGCCCACGTCAAGTAGTTTTAGCACCTCATCCCTCACCACATCCTTTATGATTGGGTTCAACCTTCTTTGTGGTTGTCAAGATGATTTGGAGTCCTCTTCAAGATAAATACGATGTGTGCAAATTAGGGGGCTTATCCCCTTGATGTCAGCAATTGTCCAACCAATCGCCGCTTTATGCCTTCTCAACACTTCTAAAAGATCTTCCTCTTGCTTTGTATCTAAGGTTGAGCTAATTACCACCAAGAATGTCTTGTCCTCCCCAAGATATGCATACTTCAACTGGGATGGTAGTGGTTTCAATTCCAAATTGAGCTTTTGCTCATTTTATGGGAAAAACTTCTTGTCTTGGTGTGGGAGCTTCTCAAATGTAGGGGCCCACTTTTCTACCCCTTTCAAACTTTCCAATTCCTTTGGCTCATCAAATTCCTCCATATTAACATTCCCCTCTTCCCCTCTTCTTCTAACATTAGCATGCCCAACAACTCCAAATGTTCTTCCACCAAGGTGTCAATCATATTTACTTCGTGCACCTCCTCATCATCCCCAGATTTCTTGGACAAGTTGAACACATTGAGATCCATAGTCATGTTCCCAAATGCTTGCTTCATAAGGCCATTCCTGTAATTAATGATCGCATTAGACGTGTCAAGAAAAAGTCTACCAAATATTACAGGGATTTGAGAGCTAAGTTTTGCAATTGGGTGAGTGTCAAGCACAATAAAATCAATGGGAAAGTAAAATTTATCAACTTACACTAAAACATCCTCAACTACTCCCCTCGGTGTTCGGACACTACGGTCTGCTAGTTGAAGCATAAGTGGAGTAGGCTTCAATTCTTCAAGCTGGAGTTTTTGGTACTTCCCAAGGAGTGCTTGCTCCATCTGACAGTTTTTGATTGGTATGGAATGGTAGGGTAGCTGGGATCTTTAAACTTTGGGGGACCGTTTGTCCTCAAAATCAAGCTCACTTGCTCAATGAGTAATGGTTTCTTGTGGACATTGCACCTCTTTTTCACTGTGCATAAGTCTTTTAAAATCTTTGCACATGATAAAATTTTCTTTATCATGTCAAGGAGTGGAATGTTGATTTTTACCTGCTTGAACATTTTAATTATATTAGAATAATTTGCCACCTTGATGGGTGGCTTCAAACGATTAGGAAAAGGAACAGGCGTTGGGGAAATAAGAACACTTTCATTGACCAATTTCTCTTTCTCACCTACCTCATCACTCACCTTACCCCTCTTGGTGTCACCTTTGGTCTCTTTTTCTATTGGCAATATGGCCTTGGGTGAGACCTTTGGCACAATGGTCTTATCAATTTCCTTGGCACTTCGAAGGGTGGTGATTGCCTTCAGTTGCTCACAACTCTCTTTGGTGGGCTCGGATGACTCAATCACACATTGGCCCTTAGGGTTCTCTTGGGGTTGAGTAGGGAATTTTCCCTTTTCTTATTATAATAGCCCTATGTGATTGGTAATTTTTGTGAGTTGAGCCAAAATGTTGTTGTTAAAGGCGGTTTGTCTTTGGATAAAATTGTAAAGCACATCCTCCAAATTCCTCTTATGGGGAGGTTAGTAGATGGGAGGATTGGATGACCCTTGTTGGGGAGAACTTTGGGGAAAAGTCTAGGGAGGCGGGTTTTGTGAATATCCTTGCAAACAAAACTGGGGGTATTGGGAGCTAGACATTTGACTTGGGTTTGAAATTGATTTTTCCTAGGAGGCACGTGAGGTGTGTATGCATTTGAAACATGAGGAGTGGGGTTATCATTTCTCCAACTAAATTTTGGGTGATTACTCCAACCCAAATTGTACGTGTTGGAATGAGGGGAGAATGATTGCCTCATTTGATTGAATGAATGGACTTGCTCGTGATACACTTCCTTAAGTGCCAGAATATTGGGGCACTCCGATATGGAATGCTCCACACTCTCACAAATTGAGCAAAACTCATCAATCTTTGAAACATTAGAGAACTCGTGTTGATCCTAACATTGGTAGAATTGCTTGTTGGACTTCTCCAAAAAGTTTTGAATTTGTTTTTCAAGAGCGGTGGTTTTATGCACCAGAAAAAATTTGTTTAAAAACTCAGGGAGCATTTGGTTCCAAGATGTTATAGATCAAGGTCTAAAGGAATAAAGCCATGTTTTTGTCTTATCTCTCAAGGAAAAGGGGTACAATTTCAGCCTAGCTATGTCTACCATACCATGATTGGTGAGGAAGGTCGCAACTATTTCCTCGGAATCCTTTATATGCAAATAAGGGTTCTTTTTCTCAATTCCATGAAACGTGAGAAGTAGTTACAACTTCCTCAGCATAACTAGGCAGAGGTGAGCTTGGATTGGAAAGAGGATGCATAAGGGTATGGTGCTTTGTGTGGGTTGAAGGAAATCCCTCATTGACCTCGTTGAAGGATTAATGTGGATGTTGTTCCCTACATTCATGGGAGGAGGAAATTGCATTAGTGGATTGGGCATTCTAGGTTCTTGTCCTCCACCACCCCTTGCATGTTCGGATTGGCACCAAAATTCTCAAAATTATCACCTGCATCCTCAGGTGGGTCTTGACTTGATCCAAAATGAGTACACCCAAGTGCAGACGATCAAGCTGTAGTAATAATTCGGTTAAGTTCGGAGTCGAATCCACAGGGAACTATGATTGGTGTTCTAAAGTGAACAGTGATAGAGACCAAGTAACTGGAAACCTTGAGAGTTTGAAGTTATGTGATTTCCTGAATAGAATATAAGATTCTTTCCACGAGTTTTTTGGACAAAAGATAAGATAAATTCAAATGTAAATAGTCACCCTTTAGTTCGAAGATCATAACATGTAGCTAATCATCTGGTTTATTATACTTGTACTTTAGAACTCAGTTAACTCCTGTATCAATAGCAAGTTAATCAAAAGATAAAGATGGACTGTGAGAACTAAGCACGTGGTTCTGATGCCTTTCTAGAAGTTTACAAGAATTGTCTATGCCGAGACTCAACCCGTCTACAAGCAAGCAAGTGTTTCTACAAGGCATCCAACCATGGCATTAATGTTCCATTATTTAGAGAAAGCACATTAATGGTGCAGATTGAACTGTTGTCACAAAGATCTAGCCAGGGTACTTGCCTTGAATCAACGAGTCTTTCAATGTAAGAGTCATCTGTAACATAGAAAGAACCCATGATTATACAAAGTACCTTAGCTTTGCTAGATGCATTCAATCATTCAATAAGAAAATAGAATATAAAGCATTAAAGTATAAAGGAAATGCACGATTATAAATTTTGGATAATTTATACATATTCATCACCTCTTACTAAAGAGTGAATGAGGAACTACTTACCCTTCAAGGCTTTGGTCAACCTATAAAAGTGAGTGATACTCATCCCTCCAAGTAAAGAAGTTACAATGTAAAAGCACAATAAACAAAGAGCCATTCTTCAATGAAAAATGAGTGAATCACATCCCACCCTTCATAACTTTGGTAAAGCTGTTGAAAAGTGGAAGAGTTTCACTCCTCTAAGAAATAAAGGAGCTCAAGCAATGGAAGTGAAAGACATGAACAATGAAAGTAGAAGAAAACTAATCACTTTTGGAGGGTTGCTTCCTCAACCAACAAATGGAGGGTTGCTTCCTTAACCAAAAGATGAACTAACTTTCTAGATACAAGAAAATATAACATACATCTAAGACTAGCTACATGAGTGGGAGTCTAAGCCTCCATCTAGCTCTTCTACTAGTTATTGGTGTAGTCTAAGCCTTATATACCAAGTTCTAGTCTTCTACCCAAAAACCCTCCTTCTTAAGGCTCCTCCAAGAGGAGTATTTATAGGCATGGAGGAAGAGGGGGAGACAAGAGAGTATGAATGAATAGTGTATGCCACCCAAGTCCAAGTGAAAAGCCAACTACTCTACAGCCTGCCTGTGAAGAATGTTCGAACGTGAGTTGGCGTTCGAACGTTGTATCTGTTTTTCCTTTATGGGCGTTCAACCGTTGTATGGCGTTCTAAGATTTCTTCTGTCTTTGCTTTATGGGCATTCGAACGCCAGATAGGGCCTGACCTTCTCACTCAAGTGGTCTGTGATATTCTACGAAAACCTATTTCCACACTCCATGCATATCTTGGCGCTTTGCACTATTGAGTTTGGTCTTCAATCAATTCAAGTTAACGTTCGAACGTGAGTTGACATTCAAACATGGTACTCAAGTACCTCACAGTCTTCCTTCTTGGCTGTAACACGCCATGTCTCAACAGTCTGGTCTTCAGTCAATTCAAGTTGATGTTCGAACGTGAGTTGACGTTCGAACGTTCTTGGCTTGGTCCATGCTTTTCCAATTTTTGTCAAGAATATGTTGGTGTTGCATTAAAGTTTGATACTCATTGCCTTTAGTCCCTTGTACAATTTATGGCCTGAAATGTCAGCATTTAAACTCCATCAAAGTATAATTAGTCGTTAAAAGAGCATAGTAATATGCTAATTTTAACTACTAATCACACCCCCAATGTAAATATTGCTAGTCTCTAGTAATACAACAACAATGAAATGTAAAACTATTTCTAATGCCTTATTTGTAGGTCATCCGGTTGCATTTAGCTTATGCAACAAGCCGTTAAACCACTAGGTTTACCCTATTGGACGAGTGTTGTCTCGTGAGGGTTTTCAGTAAAGCTACCCACAATCTTCAGTTGAATAGATGTGTATGTGGGATTGCTAGTTAAAGTAAATTAGCATCATGGTCATTGTGACACCCAACCCTCAATTTCAACTTACATCCCAAATGCTCCTCGTTTGTAGATATTTATTCTATGCAAAAATTAGCATCAGTCACATTGGCATTTGGAATTCCTTGCATAGTAGGAATGGTCATTCTAGAAGCAAGAATTGTTACATAAAAAATATTCCACTTTACCACCTTCTATGGCTAGCTTTGATTTCACAAACCTCTCTTAGAAGTGCCCTTAGTAAAAAAATTCACTCCGGTTATAGTGACTTGTCTCTCAAAGGGCATGTGATCAGAAGTTGGTCAGTCGAAGAATAACATGCACAGTTAGAAAGAGAGTGAAATTCTTAAGAAAGTAGACCAATCATGTTCTTGGCATTAATTCATGAAAGAATATTGATGTAGTTAAAGAAATACTATTAAACATACCCCAGTTTTCGGTTGATAACACACACATGCATCAAACTTGAGATTAATTAGGACTTTGTAAGGGTTGTAATGTGGCCAAAGGTCAGTGGCTAACGAAATGACGTCAACGGTATTCAAAAAGCTATCTTTTCCTTATGTAGTGTAGCACTTCTCTTTCTTTCTTTTCAATCTTTTGCCAATAATTTATATTTCTTTCTTTCATTTTTTCTCATTTTTCACTTTCTTGGCAATTCCTTGTTTATCTGTCTCTTTTCCCTTTTCAATTGTTTCCACCGACTTTTCTTTTATTGAACAGTAGCCACCATCTTCTTTTTATTTTGTTTGCCCTTTCGTATCATACTGATTTATAAAAAGGTACAAGAAAATTAGATAGCAAGGTATGTTAAGTGCATTTTATTGTGGTTCGATTATCATATGGGTTTTTCAAAAAAGAAATCATTCATTGAAGGCTCAAGCATGGCTGACTAGGGATATTCTTTTAAAAGAAATGGCTGAGGCTCAAAGTCAAAGCAAAGATGGTCTAAGATCCTTTCTGAAGTATGTGCATATGTATGTGTCATGTGCAAAGGTTCCCTGTGGGGCATGTCAATAGATCACTCTAGTTGCATCAATCAAAGCAAGGTTAATGAAATTATTGAAAAAATGAAAATGAACGAGCTTACTTGAGTAAATGTTGATACTCCCTCAAAATCATCAAAAAGCTCAAAACTTACCATGGCATTATGTGTCATCTCCACTGGTTATGTAGAGTGTTTCAGAGAATGTTGGTTATATATCGATTCTATTTTCGAGTCTATTCACTTTGTAGCTTAAGAATAACAAATGCTAATGTACATTTCACAATTTAAGCATAGAGAGAATACCAGTTTTTCAAGAAATGTGGTTTCAAGTCTTGGTTGCAAAGTTAATGTGTCAAACCGATCATATGCTTAGTTACTGTAACAAACAAACTCAAAATCCACATTTGTTCCATCATTTACTAACAAATAACAGTATAGTGTTAATCCTACACATGCATTTAAACAGATAAAAGGGATACATTGAATCATTCTTTTCATAAAATATGATCATTTACATCAACATCAACATTGAAGATTCAATTCCACCACAAAACACAAAATCTTCCACAATAACCTATCAAAGAAGAAACATACACAGCAGACACAACTGGAAGTCTATGAATCTCATCCTGCTTAGCTTCAATGCTAAGCGTGATGTCTCATAAAGAGCGTTGAGTGCTGGTGTTGGGGCCTGCTTCCTAAGGTTATGTTGTCCGAATTTGATATTGAAAATTTATGTGCAAGTATACACGATCAACAAGTAATAAAGTGATAAGTAAAGTATCGTTCCCACGGAGAATTATTGCTAATAATATCCAAGTACTAACTTTATATCAATTCAATTTTATTTAAACAATTGGAATTGAAAGAATTACTAAATTAAAACTAAATCTAAACTTAACAATCAAGGGTTGAATTTACCGGGTAAAAGAACTTAAGATTACAACTTCCCCTAATGCTTCGTCCAAATCTTTCTAACTCTCTTTCCAGTTAATTGATCAAAATAAGTTGTTAACTGAGAACTAAAGTTATTTATCAAACCTCTTCCGATAGTTAGATAAAATTATCTCTCCCAATTAAATTACTATATTCCTATGCAAAATAAGTTAGAATAGATTCATTAAGTTCAAACTCTCATAAAAGTTACACACGACATATTGGTATATTCGTATCCTATACACAAACCCAACAATTCAATCCTAAGAAGAATTAATCAGACGTATGTCATCATATTCAGATCTAAACCTAGAATTCATCTCCCAATTTCATCTAGGTTATTAAATTAATTGTTGGCCACACAATCATATATTAATCACAAAATATGACAAACAACTCATATAAGATCAATAAGAATTAGAAATGAGAGTAGATTAATTTAACTAGATATATGTTCCATTGCAATCTTAATAAAGATTTAGTTCATAATGTAATTGAAAGACATCATTCTAAAATTAAACAATATCTTAGAAAATCAAGAAATAAAAGTAAGAGAAAAGAATGAAAACTTAGGTGCAATCTTCAATTTTTCTCTAGCCTGCAAGATCAATCTTCTTCGTGTTGATTTCTTCGATTCTTGTCTTCAATTTTCTTCCAATTTTTGGTCTTTCTCTAATGTTTTCAGCCCCCAAAAGTCAGAATATTTCATCCCCACACAAAACCTAGCATATATATAGCTTTAGAGTCAAACTTTGGGTCAAAAACAAGGGAAAAGTGCAATATGGACAGAATGTTGGCGCCTAGGCGCGCCCCCCTCTGCAGGCCTGCTACGGACTAGTTTTCTTAGAATCGTCATAACTTTTGATACAACCATCCGATTGAGCTGAAATGGTGCAACAAGATAGAAGACATCCAGATCTACAACTTTCATGTTTTATACTTTGTCAGATTCGAAGTGGGTCATGTTTAAAAATGCGGAAAACCGAGGTACTAGTACCAAATAGTGTGGGTGTTGGTGCCTATGTTACCAAACACCAATACCTCCTTGATTTCTTTCACTTTTAAGCCTCCAAATCCTCATAGAATGTGTCCATATCTTCACCACTTATCCACACTTAGTTGCAAGGCTCTAAAATCCGTTATTTACGCTATAATTACTCCATTACAATGCCCTTTAGCTTCCTCTTTAAAAATCTAACACTTAGGCTCCAATTTTGACCTTGTTTCCTCCCAATTGATCATGATTCCTTCCAAATGATCATCCCTACAAAATAACATCAAAACACACAAAAAAAAAAATGAACAGAAAATAATTAAAAACTTGCAATTTTATTAAGCCGAAAGTACTCAATTCGTAGGTATAAAACTCACTCATCAAATACCCCCAAACTTGACTATTTGCTTGTCCTCAAGCAAAATACTAAGAACATAAACTATAAAAGTAAAAAATAATCCTAACAATCAACTACTCAAACAATGGATCAATATAAATCTGAATAATGGCCCCAAAAAGTTACTACAAAAAATAATTTACGGGAAACTTCAAAACAGTGCAAAGTCTATCAATTCAACATACTCCTTAATTTTACATCCACTCATGACCCTTTACATACATGGACATATCCAGACTATCAAGCTAGTCATCACCCAAATACATTTATGTAATCAAATACTTCATAGGAGATACTCAATACCAACTCTATAAACTTACGTTTCACATTAGCCTCCACTTATTAAGGCAAACATATAAATAGAAGGTCTAAAGAATTTTTTTTTCTCACTCTATTTTTTTTTTTCGTTTGGTGAGTGCATTTTATGCTCCATCTCACCTTTTATTGAGCGAGTGTGTTTTATGCTCCATCTCGCCTTTTCTTGAATGAGTGTATATTACGCTCCATCTCGTTCTCAACATGTGTTTATGAGTGAGTGCGTTTTACGCTCCATCTCTACTCACCATATGCCCTTTTCTTGTTTTTTTTTTCCTATTTTTTTTTCACCTAACTTATGGAAGTTCAAATCAAAATAATGTTCAAACACTCTTTTTCTCTTTTTTTCTTTTAAACTAACCCATCATAACCAATATTTCCCCTAAACTTATGAATACCTCCATTCGCTTTGAATGATGCTTAAATAAGTTTTCTAAAGTTTTAATGATATCTCCCATAAGCATTCAACCAAATAAATTCTCTAAATAATAACTAACCAAACATATGGATATGTGCTCATGAATGAAAGGATCACAAACAGTGTAAAATCAACTAGTACGTCAAACTACAGACTCAACATGTTCATCAATTTCCCTTAAATTGACAATTAATTCCATTCATCATTGGCCATGACCAAATTCAATCAACCCATTGCTTAAGTCATTTTTTTAAAACAAAAAATGCAAAACATGCTCTCTAAATGCATACCTAATAATGCAAATGCAAACAAGAAAACACCCCCAAACTTAAATTAAACATTGTTCTCAATGTATAAAGTACGAAAAGTTAGGACAGAGGACTTCTCTGAGACTTCGCTAGGTGGCATCATCGTCATCAGCATCTTCATCGTCCGCTGGGTCGGGAGTGTATTTGGGAAACATAGGTGGGCTGTTCTTGGCTCCTAGTAAGGCTTTGTGTGTGCCCCAACTTTATGTTCAATCCTTGGGACCTGCAAGCAATTGAAATACCAATTAAAATGCACTAACTAAATAACTACATTATTTCTTGTAAAAAAACTAAATTAAAATAAAATGAAATAAAACTTAGAAACTAAAATTTGGGTTGCCTCCCAATTAGCGATTGTTTTATAGTCTTTAGCCTAACTACTTCCTTTTTCATCCCAGGTTGACAAGGGTAATTGAGGTCTTTTCACGATCAATGTCGCCGCCCCAATAGTGCTTCAATATCTACCTGTTCTCATTGAAAGTTCTCTTTGAGTTAGCTTCCTCAACTTCAAATACCCCATGTGGCAATACCTCCTCTTTATATAGCTTGGCGTTCTCAAGAGGATCTGAAATACAACTTTCTACGAATACCCCAGTGACTATCTTTTCAACCAAATCAGCCCGAAAACATTATTCTGCTTCCTTTGGAAATTTCATAGCTGAAAATACATTAAATGTAACCTCTTGATCTTGGGCTTGCATAGTTAGCTCACCTTTTTGTACATCGATAAGTGTTCTTCCTGTTGCTAAGAATGGTCGCCCTAAGAATAATAGGTATTTCTCTATCTTCCTCACAATCAAAGACTATGAAATCAGCTGGAAAAATGAACTTATCCACTTTAACTACAACATCCTCAACTATGTTCCTTGGATAAGTAAGTGATCTATCTGCAAGCTGCAATGTAACATTTGTCGGTTTTGCTTCATTCAAACCCAATTGCTGATAAATTGAGAGTGGCATTAAGTTAATACTAGCTCCCAAGTCACATAATGCTTTCCCAAAAAATTGATTGCCTATTGTGCATGGGATTGTAAAGCTACCCGGATCTTTGAGCTTTGGCAGTAGCTTCTTTTAAAGAATAGCACTACATTCCTTCGTAAGTGCCACTGTCTCAAAATTGCCTAGTTTTCTCTTCTTTGACAAAATTTTCTTCAAAAATTTCACATAGTTAGGCATATTCTCCACTGCTTCTGTGAAAGGGATATTTATGTGGAGCTTCTTAAATACTTCCATGAATTTAGAGAACTCCTTATCCCATTTCTATTTCTGCAAACATTGTGAAAATGGCACACGAGGCATAATAGGTCTCAAATTACCTCCATTAAAACATGCAACTGGTTCATCTTCTTTATTTTCATGTTCCACATTCTTGCTATCTTTTTCTTCACCCTCACTATCATCCCCATGTGATTATTTTGGAGTTACACCAACAACCTCAGGTAACTCTTTTCTACTTCGTAATGTAATAGCATTGCAGTGCTCCTTACCGTCCCTCTTAGGATTGATCTCCATATCACTAGGTAACGTGCCTTGAGGTTGGTTGTGAATGGCATTAGCAAGTTGACCCATTTGATTTTCTAGATTTTGGATTGATACATCAATACTGTTCATCCTTGTCTCACTCTGTGCTATGTACTTGGAAAATAGCTCCTCCAAATTTGACTTCTTTTCTTGCTGTGGTGGAGCTTGATTCTGGAAGCATGGCGGGTATGATTGTCTTGGAGCAAAAGATTGAGCTTGATTATTATTCCATGAAAACCCGGATGATTCCGCCAACCAAGGTTATAGTTGTTGGAATTGTTGCTATATTGTTGCTTGTTGTGGTTACCAATGAATTATACCGACTCCGGATTTATTACGCATTGATCACTCGGATGGTTCCCAGCACACAATTCACAAATGAATGTCACACTTTGAATAGTTTGCACCCCTAAAGCAACAATCTTCTTTGTCAATGTAGCAACCTATGCAGCTAATGCAGTAATTGCATCTCATTCATAAATCCCTGCTACCTTTGGCTGATTGATCCTTGTAGAGGGTCACTGATAATTGTTAGCAGTCATCGTCTCCAACAACTCATAAGCTTCATCAAAAATTTTCTCCATTAATGCCCCACCTATAGCTGCATCGATACTAGTCCGGGTAATACTAAACAACCCATTGTAGAATGTCTGAACTTGTAACCACTTAGGAATACCATGGTGAGGACAATTTCGTAGTAAGTCTTTGAATCGCTCCCAAGCTTCATAAAGAGTCTCATAATCATTTTTGTGTGAATGATGTGATGTCGTTCCTCATCCTTGTAGTTTTAGCTGGTGGAAAGAATTTAGCTAAGAATTTTTGAGCTAAATCTGTCCGTGTGGTAATAGAACCTGGCGACAATGAATGCAACCAACTCTTCGCCTTATCACGAAGTGTGAAAGGGAAAAGTTAGAGTCTAATTGCATCTTCAAAAACCCCATTGTATTTGAACGTGTCGTAAATTTCTAGAAAACTCACCAAATGATCATTTGGGTCGTCATTAGGCAAACCCCCAAATTGCACTGAATTTTGAATCATTTGGATGGTACCTGGCTTGATTTCAAAACTGTTTGCTTGAATTGCGGGCCTTTGAATGGTCGATTGTATTTCTGTAACAAGTGGCATAGCATAATCCCTTAACGATTTATGTTTATCTTCAGCCATAACTTCTTGGTTGTTTACTTCTTGATGCTATTTTTGCAAGTTTCGGCACCTTCTCTCAATTTCATCTTCATACAGTTGTAGCTCCTGACCTTTAGATCATGTTATCATACAAAATTCAAGAGTGCATGTGAAAATAATTAAAACAGAAAATTAAAACATAAAATTATATAAGTTTAAACTAAGATCAAATTGATTGAAATTAATATTGAAATAATTACTAGAATAGTATCCCCGACAACGACGGCAAAAACTTGTTGTCCGAATTTGATATTGACAATTTACGTGCAAGTATACACGATCAACAAGTAATAAAGTGATAAGTAGAGTATCGTTCCCATGGAGAATTATTGCTAATAATATCCAAGTATTAACTTTATATCAATTCAACTTTATTTAAACAATTGTAATTGAACTATGGAATGACTAAATTAAAACTAAATCTAAACTTAACAATCAAGGGTTGAATTTACCGAGTAAAAGAACTGAAGATTACAACTTCCCCTAATGCTTCGTATAAATATTTCAAACTCTGTTTCCAGTTCATTGATTAAAATAAGTTGTTAACTGAGAACTCAAAGTTATTTATCAAACCTCTTTCAATAGTTAGATAAACTTATCTCTCCCAATTAAATTACCTTATTCCTATGCAAAATAAGTTGGAATAGATTCATTAAGTTCAAACTCTCATAAAAATTACACACGGCATATAGATATATTCCTATTCTCTACACAAACCAAGCAATTCAATCCTAAGAAGAATTAACCAGACGTATGTCATCATATTTAGATCTAAACCTAGAATTCATCTCCCAATTTCATCTAGGTTATCAAATTAATTGTTGGCCACACAATCATATATTAATCACAAAATATGACAAACAACTCATATAAGATCAATAAGAACTAGAAATGAGAGTAACTAGACATAGGTTTTGTTACAATCTTAACAAAGAGTTAGTTCATAATGTAATTGAAAGACATCATTCTAAAATTAAACAACATCTTAGAAAATCAAGAAATAAAAGTAAGAGAAAAGAATGAAAACTTAGGTGCAATCTTCAATCCTTCTCTAGCCTTCAAGACCAATCTTCTTTCTATTGATTTATTCGGTTCTTGTCTTCAATTTTCTTCTAATTTCTTGGTCTTTCTCCAATGTTTTCAGCTCTCAAAAGTCAGAATATTTCATCCCCACACAAACCCTAGCATATATGTAGCTGTAGAGTCCAATTTCGGGTCAAAAACAAGGTAAACTTCGCATCATAGACTAACACAAGCGCCTAGGTGCTGGAAAAGCACTGTACGGACAGAATATTGGTGCCTAGGCACTAGAAATGGTGCCTAGGCGTGCCCTGCTCTATAGGCCTGCTCCGGACCAGTTTTCGTAGAATCGTCATAACTTTTGATACAACTGTCCGATGGAGCTGAAATTTTGCAACAAGATAGAAGACATCTAGATCTTCAACTTTCATGTTTTACACTTTGTCAGATTCGAAGTGGGTCATGTTTAACAATGTGGAAAACCGAGGTACTGGTATAAAATAGTGTGGGTGTTGATGCCTATGTTACCAAACACCAATACCTCCTTGATTTCTTTCACTTTTAAGCCTCCAAATCCTCATGGAATGTGTCCATCTCTTCACCACTTATCCACACTTAGTTGCAAAGCTCTAAAATCCATTATTTACGCTATAATTACTCCATTACAATGCCCTTTAGCTACCTCTTTAAAAATCTAACACTTAGGCTCCAATTTTGACCTTGTTTCCTCCCAATTGATCATGATTCCTTCCAAATGATCATCCCTACAAAATAACATCAAAACACACAAAAAAATAAAAATGAACATAAAATAATTGAAAACTTGCAATTTTATTAAGCCAAAAGTACTCAATTCGTAGGTATAAAACCCACTCATCAGGCTGCTTTCTCTCCTCCTCTCGGTCGAGCTTGTCTTGTACTTCTTTTGCTCTTTGGGTAGGGACTCTTCTTGTCTAGCTGTTGAGGTGCCGATGTGACCTTGGCTTCTACAAAAGGAAGCCTTGTTCAATGGCCCTATTGGTCTTTGTATCTTCATCTCTAGCCTCACCCTAACCCCATGATCTTTGCACATATCTGTGACTAGGGTGCCAAACTGGAGTTAGTTTCCTTTCACGTCACAACCTTTCTTCATTTCTATCAAAACCAAAGAGGGGAGGTCAATGCTATGGCCTTTCCTAAGTGCGTAAAGCAACCTGACCATTTTAGGGAGAATTTCATTTTTTCGTCCAATGGGTGTGAGGTTTGATACCGCAATCAAATTCAACATTTTATACTTATTTGTTAACTCTCATTGTCTAAAAAATCTCTTCCCTACCAAAGAAAAAGTAGGTACCCTAGTCAACTTCACCCCCACTATGTTCATTGCCACATTTTTCGTTGGGGGATATGTGGGACTTGGTACTCGAGGTACCTCTTGTCTAAGCTCCCAAATATAGTTTTCATCCACGTCGATGTGAGTTCCCCTCACATAGCTTTTCAATGCACAGTTGACTGTTTGGGTGTTGGAGTAAAACTCCCCCACCAAGTCAATTACGGCCTCTCCGCCGTTTCTTAAGTACAACGACCAACCCCTCCTCTCCATATCTTCAAAAATTCCCATTCTTGCAAAATCACTCAAGATCACATCCCGCTCACAGACAACAACTTGATTTTGAAAATAATTTTGATACCTGTCAGCTCTTAGAGCAGAGGGAAAATGGGTTCGATCATATCTCCTTACAATGGGCCTCCTCTCTCTCTCCCCAATGTCTTCCTCTACCATATTGGGCTCTTGAGTTGGTATAAAATGCCTGGCAGGCAGTTTGACCCTTGGAGGCAAGATTTTTTGGGTTTGAGGGTGTTAGGTCTTGAAAAGTTTGATTTTCTTGTGGGAATGATGATGAATGAGGTGGGAATGGCTTTGGGAGGGTTGATTTTAGGTAAAATTGGAGAATAGGATGTGCTTTGAGGTCTGGTAATGAAGAAATCACCCTAGGGTTTTGAGCTTTTTGAAGGGTTTTGGGGATTTTAAAATGGGGAAGATGATCTAGGCTTTTATAGCTTGAGAAGTGTCATTCGAACGTGGTGAATGTTTGAACATGTCTTGAAGGATTTTAAACAGATCATTCGAACGTTCACCACGTTTGAACGTGGTGAACTCCCAGTACTTTTGAAGTTTGTCAGAGACCAAAGTACTGTAAGCTCTTTTCGTTCGAATGGTCTATTGGCATTCAAATGTTAAGTTCTCATTCAAACAGTCTATTGGCATTCGAACATTGAGAGCTACTAGTACTTTTTGTTTCCATCAAAGGTTGAGTACTACAAACAGGTGAAGTTCGAACGTTACTTGGCATTCGAACATTGAATCAAAAATCAAAATTTTTTTCTACACTACACTATACATAATCAGAGAAGGCTAAACACACAAGTTTGAATCCAAAATTCATGGCATCTCAGTACAAGTCCCTACCCACGCATAAGGTTGGTATTTTGGGATGTTCCTTACTCGGCCCATATTTTCATTTCAATCAAAAGAGTTTGTACAAAAAGGTTTTTACACTTTTTACAAAAAACACGGACCCTTGGCTTTCATCCCAACAAAGTACAATTTCTTATAGGGAATAATCCAATTTGAGTCTCCCTCCGTATCGTTATAGTTCGAACAACTAGTGGCTATCCCATTTTTCTCTCTCACAAACCAATTAAGCATAGTACCGGAATAGCATGGCGTCTCAGGGTAATCCTTACTCAGCCCATTCATTATCCAGTCTAATCGATCGAGTGTGTGCCCAAAAATTAGTTCAGAACATTGATTATTCCTTTTCTTGTGAAAGACTCTGCCGCACTATTTACATGCACCAAGTATTTTGGCAGGACGACGTTTAGCAAAAGTGCTTCTATCACAAAGGGGTTTTGCTTGTGCTTCTCGGATCTCATTCTTTCTTACTAATCTAGATTTTCTCATGATCACAGCATGCACAACAGATGGAAAAGTGCGTAGTACTCCCAGACTAAACCAAAAAAGTTTAACATCCATGCTTTCTATGCTTTAAGACTCATTATCTGGTTCTTTAATGTCTGCTAGTCATAAAGACAATCAAAGCTGATTCACAGACATAATCATTAATTTATACAAAATTCAAGGTAGGGTAACCAATATGATCAGAAACAACAACAACAACAACAACAACAACAAAATTGTACGGGCGCAAAATATGAACTGTAGTTCTCACCCCCAACCTAAACTGAACATTATCCTCAACGTTTTGAATTTATCGATATGTTGAGCTTGGAGATGAAGTTTAAAGGTAGAGATCTTGTTCATCTGTTGAAACCTACAAGAAGAATACACAAATTAATCTTCTCCACGTAAATTTGGATTTTTGCTAGGATGAAAACGGTTGATTGTATGTGTAGACAGAAGGAGAAGAGCCATATACCAATAAAGTAAACAAATGCCGATCATGAGACAAATGACTGGTTCTTCAGAGAGTATGGTCATGGGGTTGTTGGGAGTTGGGTCGTGTTTACAGAAGACAGTAAATAGCAAAGAAAGAGAAGAAGAAAAAGAAGAAGAAGAAAGAAAAGGAAAAGGCGGTGAGAAAAAAGAGGAAAGGGGGAGGATGCCTTATAAAGGCATCCTTTTAGGTTGGTTTTGATCGGGTTTTTCCTAACCTGACCCCTTTTTGTGTCGATAGACACAAATCTTAGAGGGATATTCTAGGTCCATTAAAAGAATGGTTTCCACATTTTTAACAAAATTCTTAAAAAATGGTTTCAACCGCTACCCATTAACCGTAAAGATGTTACCATTCGATGGGTTTTCCACTTCTACTGCTCCGTGTCCAAACACCTTTTTGACAATATAAGGTCCAGTCCATCTTGACTTCAACTTACTAGGAAAGAGGCTGAGTCTTGAATTAAACAACAAGACTTTTTGAGCAGGTTCAAAAGACTTGCGCATTATGTTCTTGTCATGAAAAATTTTCATCCTGGATTTCGCAATCTTAGCATTGTCATATACTTCATTTCTCAATCCCTCCAATTCATTAATATGAAGTTTCCTTGATAGTCTGGCCTTGTCTAGGTCAAAGTTCATTGCTTTCAGGGCCTAGTATGCCCTATGTTCCACTTGCACAAGTAGGTGAAAGGCTTGTTATAGATTAATTGATAAGGAGAGATGCCCAAAAATATTTTAAACGCAGTGCGATATGCCCAAAGTGCATCATTTAGTCTTGACAACCAATCTTTGCGGTCTGGATTTGACATTTTTTCTAAAATTAATTTGATCTCTTGATTAGCCAATTCAGCTGGTCCACTAGTTTGTGGATGATAAGGGGTTGCAATTTTGTGAAAAATCAAGTAGTTTTTCATCAAATTCCTGGAAGGACGAATACAAAAAAGAGCACCCTCATCACTTATGATTGATTTCAAAATTCCAAATCGAGACAAAATATTTTCTTTTAAAAATTTGATCCCCATTTGGTTATCATTATTCTGGCATGGAATTGCCTCAACCCATTTGGACACATAGTCTACAGCCATTAAAATGTATAGATAGCCAAAGGAAGGGGAAAAGGTCTCATAAAATTGATGCCCCAACAGTCAAAAATTTTAATCACCAAAATAAGGTTTAAGGGCATCATGTTTCTTTTTGAAATGCTCCCCAACCTTTGGCATCTATCGTAACTTAACAAAAGGCATGAACCTCTTTGAAAAGTGTGGGCCAGTAAAATCCACACTGCAAGATTTTTGCAGTGGTTTTTTTTGATGAAAAATGGCCACCACATGCTTCAGAATGACAAAATGTTATTACCTGTCTAGTTTATTGAGTGGGGATGCAACGTCTTATGATTTGATCCTTATAGTACTTAAATACATACGGATCTTCCCAAGAGAAGTTACAAACCTCCCTGAGAAATTTCTTTTTATCCATGATGATGAAGGACAGAGGGAGTGTTCTAGTAGCAAGAAAATTAGCAATATCAACGTACCATGGGGTCTCATCAATTATGAACAGTTGTTCATTAGGAAATTTTTCATTGATTGGCAACCCATTTTTGTAAAAGTCATACATTAATCTGGACAGATAGTCTGCCACCACATTATTAACACCTTTTTTATCCTTAATGATCAGATCAAACTCTTGGAGTAAGAGTATCCATCTTAAGAGCCTAAGCTTAGCATCCTTCTTTGTGAGCAAGAATTTTAGGCTGCATAGTCAGTAAATATAGTAACAGAAGAAACAACAAGATAGGAACAAAATCTTTCCAAAAAAAAACTATAGCAAACAATTCTTTTTGAGTTCTTCAATAATTCATTTGAGCATCATTCAAAGTTTTGCTTGCATAGTAAATCACATGTGGTTTCTTATCCTTTCTTTGCCCCGACACAGCACCTACAACATAATCACTTGCATCACACATTAGTTCAAAGGGTAGAGTCCAGTCAGGGGGGTTGCATTATTGGGACAAAAAATAGCATGCCTTTAATTTATCAAAAGCTTTTTGGCGTGCTTCACACCACACAAAAAATTACATCCTGACTTAGAAGATGACACATGGGTTTTGCAATGGTACTAAAATCTTTTATGAATCTCTTGTAAAAACCTGTATGTCCTAGGAATGATCGAACATCCTTTACAGTCTTAGGAGCAGACAGATCCCCAATTAGATCAATTTTTGGTTTGTCAACTTTCATGCCCTCAGACGACATAATGTGGCCTAAGACAATGCCTTGTGTTACCCTGAAGTGGCATTTCTCTCAATTAAGTACCAGATTGGCCTCTTTACACCTTATCAAAACCTACTCTAGGTTGGTTAGATGACATGATCCGAAATGTGTACACCCAAATACAGGCGGTCAAGTTGTAGTAATAATCCAGTTAAGTCCGGAGTCGAATCCATAGAGAACTATGATGAGTGTTTTGAAGTAGCAGTGATAGAGACCAAGTAATTGAAAACCTTGAGAGTTTGAAGTTATGGGATTTCTTTGAATATAATGGAAGCTTCTTTCCAAGAGTTTTCCAGACAAAATATAAGCTAAATTCAAATGTAAAATAATCACCCTTTAGCTTGAGGATCAGAACATGTAGTTGATCATCCGATTTATTGTACTTGTGCTTTATAACTCAATTAACTCCCGTGTCAACAGCAAGTTAATCAAAAGATAAAGATGGACGATGAGAATTAAGCACATAATTTCAATGTCTTTCTAGAAGTTTACAAGAATTTTCTGTGCCACGATTTAACCGGTCTACAAACAAGCAAATGTTTCTACAAGGCATCCAACCATGGCATTAATGTTGAATTCTTTAGATAAAGCACAATAATGTTGAAGATTGAAATGTTGTCCTGAAGATCTAGCGGGGGTACTTGCCTTGAATTAATAGGTCTTTCCATGTAAGAGTCACTTGTGACATAGAAAGAACCCATGGTTATACAAAGTACCTTAGCTTGGCTAGATACATTCAAGCATTCAATGAGCAAGTGAAATATAAAGCATTAAAGCATAAAGGAAATGCACAAATATAACTTTTGGATAATTTATACATATTCATCACCTCTTACTAAAGAGTGAATGAGAAACTACTCACTCTTCATGGGTTGGGTAAAGCTAGAAAAGTGAGCGATGCTCATCCCTCCAAGAAAATAACTTACAAGATAAAGTACAGTATGAGAAGAGCCGTTCTTTGACAAAGAATGAGTAAATCACGTTCCACCCTTCACAGCTTTAGTAAAGCTTTAGAAAAGTGGAAGGGTTTCACTCCTCTACGAAAGAAGGAAGCTCAAGCAATTGAAGTGAAATAAAAGAACAATAAAAGTAGAAGAAAGCTAGTCATATTTGGAGGGTGGCTTCCTCAACTAAGAAATGGAGGGTTGCTTCCTCAACCAAAAGATAAACTATCTCCTTTGATACAAACAAATATAAATCTAGCTATATGAGTGGGAATCTAAGCCTCCACCTAGCTGTTGACTAGTTCTTGGCGTAGTCTAAGCCTTACAAACTAAGTTCTAGTCTTCTACAAGAACATCCTCCCCTTCAAAGGCTCTCCTAAGGGGAGTATTTATAGGCAAAGAGGACAGGGAAACAAGGGAGTGTGAAGGAATAGTGTATGTCGCCCAAGTCCAAGTGAAAAACCAACTACTATACAGCCTACCAGTGGTAGACGTTCGAACATGAGTTGGCGTTTGAATGTTGTTTCTATTTTTCCTTTACAGGCGTTTGAACGTTGTTTGGCGTTCGAACATTTCTAGTATTTTTGCTTTGTGGGCATTCAAACGCTAGATGGGGCCTGACCTCCTCACTCAAGTGGCCCGTGGTCTTCTGTGGAAACCCATTTCCACTCTCTATGCATATCTTGGCGCCTTTCACTCATCAGCTGGTCTTCAATCAATCCAAGTGGACGTTCGAACGTGAGTTGCCAATTGAACATGGTACTCAAGTACCTTAGAGTCTTCTTTCTTTACTACAACACGCCATCTCTTTAGCAGTCCGGCTTCAATCAATTCAAGTGGACATTCGAATGTGAGTTGGCGTTCCAACTTGGTTGGCTTGGTCCAAGCTTTTCCAATTTTGCTCAAGAGTATGCTAGTGTTGCATGAAAGCTTGGAATTCATTTCTTTTGGTCCCTTGTACACTTTATGGCCTGAAATTCCATCATTTAAACTCCATTAAAGTATAGTTAGTCTTAAAAGAGCATAGTAATATGCTAATTTTAACTACTAATCACACCCCCAACCTAGATATTACTAAACTCTAGTAATACAATAACAATGGAATGTAAATCTACTTCTAATGCCTTTTTCGTAGGTCATTCAGTTGCATTTAGCATATGCAACAAGTCGTTGAACCACTAGATTTACCTTAACGGACGAGTGTTGTCTCGTGAGGGTTTTCAGTGAAGCTACCCACAAACTTCGATCGAATAAATGTCTATGTAAGATTGCTGGTTGAATTAAGTTAGCATCATGGTTGTTGGGACACCCAACCCTCAATTTTTGACTTACATCCCGCACGCTCCTCTTTTATAGGTATTTTATTTTATGCAAACATTGGCCTTAGTCACATTGGCATTTGGAATTCCCCATGTAGTAGGAATGATCATTCTACCAACAAGAATTGTTATATAACAAAAATCCCACTTTACCACCTTCCATGGTTAGCTTTGATTTCACAAACCTCTCTTAGAAGTGCCCTCAGCAAAAATTCACTCCGATTATAGTGACTTGTCTCTCAAAGGGCATGTGATCAGAAGATGGCCAGCCGAAGAATCACATGCATAATTAGAAAAGGAATGAAGTTTAAGGAAATAAACTAATCATGTATTGGCATAATCTCATGGAGGAATATTGATGCAAATAAAGAAATACTATTTGGCATGCCCCAACTTTTGATTGACAACAAACACATGCATCAGACTTGAGATCAATTAGGGCTTTGTATAGGTTGTAACATGGCCAGAGGTCAGTGGCTAACGAAATGACGTCAATGTTATTCAAAAGCTACCTTTTTATTATGTAGTGTAGCATACCTCTTTCTAGCTTTTCAATCTTTTACCTAGCAGTGGTATTCCTTTTATTTTTCTCATTTTTAACTTTCTTGGCATTTCCTTGTCTTTCAGTCTCTTTTCTTTTTCGGTTGTTCTCACCAATTTTTCATTTGTTGGACAATGGATACCATTTTCTTCTCTATTTCTCTTGTTTTTCTGTATCATACTGATTTATAAGAGGGTGCAAGAAAATTAGATATCAAGGTATGTCAAGTATATTTTCTTGTGGCTCAGTTAGCATATGGGTTTCTTGAAGAAGAGACCATATATTAAAGGCTCAATCATGGCTAACTAGTGATATGATTTTGAACAAGAAATTGCCAAGGCTCAAAGTCAAATCAAAGATGGCCTAAGATCCTTTCTCAATTATGTGCACCTGTATGTGTCGTATGAACATAAATGTCAATAAATTACTTTAGTTGCATTAATCAAATCAAATTTAATGAGATTATTCAAAGATAGATAGTGAAAAACCTTTCTCGACTAAATGTTGATCTCCGCTCAAAAAGCATTGCAAGGCTCAAAACTTACCATGGTATTTTTTGTTATCCCCACTGGTTATGTCGGGTTGTTCTGGGGAATGTCGATTATATATCGATTCCATTTTCGAGTCTGATCATCTTGTACCTTAAGAACAACAAATAATGATGTACATTTGACAATTTAAGCATAGAAATAACACTAGTTTTCCAAGAAATTTGGTTTTAAGTCTAGATTGCTAAGTTGAGGTGTCAAACCGATCATATGCGTAGTCATTTTAACAAGCAACCTTAGCATTTGCATCTGTTTTATTATTTATCAAGAATTACTAAAGTGCTAATTCTATACATGCATTTTAAATAGATAAAAGTGATAAACTAAACCATTCATTTCACGAAATATGATCATTTACAATAGTACCAATGATTCAATCCATCATAAAAGAAGTGACTAAGACACAAAAACTTCAAGTATTCTCAATCATCAACCTAAAAAGAAAAAACATCCACCAAATATCCCTAACAAACTACAAATATCCACAGGAATCAGAAAGAAGAAACTCCTCCATTAAAGGAACAACAACAAATTTTTAAGTACAGAAACGCCTAATAAACTACCAACTAAGAAGTCTTAAAGAAGAAGTAACAGTAATCACAACCAAAATCAAGAACATAAATCAATCTCCTCCACCAAATCCACCATCTCTAGCAGCTCCACCCCTCAAAAGTCTAAGAATTTCATCCTACTTAGCTTCAATGCTAAGCATAATGTCTCGTAAAGAACGCCGAGTACTTGTGCTAGGGCTTGCCTCCTATGTTTGTGCCTGGTCTCTCTCCTCCTCCCTATCAAGCTCATCCTGCACCTCATCAACTCCATGGGAAGGGGGCACCTCTCGTCTTGCCACCGGACAACTATTATGACCATGGCTCCTCCTAAAGGATGTCTTGTTCAGTGGCCCTATTGGCTTTTGAATCCTCATTTTAGGCCTTATCCTAACCCCATGGTCCTTGCACATCTATGTCACCAAGGTGGCAAAAGGGAGTGCATTCCTCTTCACATCACAGTCCTTCTTCATTTTTGTCAAAATTAGGGAAGGGCGGTTGATGCTTTGACCCTTCCCAATTGCATAGAGCAACCAAGCCATGTCAAGGAGGATTTCATTTTTTCTTCCTATCAGAACAAAATTTGATACTGCAATCAAATTTAACATTTTGTATTTTTCAATGAGCTCCCCTTGTCTAAAAAATCTCTTCCCTTCCCAAGAGAAGTTAGGCACTCCTGTCAGCTCCACTCCAACCAGCCTCATAGCCACATTCTTCCTAGGGGGATAGGTAGGGCTTGGTACTTGGGGTATCTCTCCCCTCATCTCTCTTATATAATCTTCATCCACGCCAATGTGGATCCCCCTCACATAACTCTTTAGTGTCTCATTGACTATTTTGGCGTTGGAGTAAAACTCCAGCACCAAGTCAATCATGACTTCCCTGTCATTCCTTAAATACAATGCCCAACCTCTTTTCCCCATCTCTACAATGATACCCAAGTCAACAATATCACTCAAGATTACATCTTGTTCACAAACAACGACGTGATTTTGGTAATAGTTCTCATACCTGTCCGCCTTGAGAGCCGAGGAGAAGTGAGTTATGTCATATCTATGGACAATGGGTGGTCTCCCCTCTCTTGCTTTGATCATCTCTTCCAGGAAATTGGGCTCTTGAGTGACTGGGTTGCACCTAGTAGGGAGCTTGACCCTTGGAGGCATGGTTTCAGTTTTTAGCTCAAGGAGGCATTGTAAGTCTTGATTTTCTAGACGGATTGAGGTTTTTTTTTATGTGGGAATGGCTTTCAAAGGGTCGATTTTAGCTCAAAATGGGGAATGAGGGGTTTTTTGAGGCCTGGGTAATGGAAAGGGGTTTTAGGGTTTGGAGGTTTTTGAAGGGGTTTTGGAATGGGAAAGACGATCTGGGCTTTTATAGCCTGAGAAGTGACGTTTGAACGTGGGTAACGTTCGAACGTGGTGAGCTCCTAGTACTTTTGAGTTCTTTCAGAGACCAAAGTACTGTAAGCTCCTCTCATTCGAACGTTCTATTGACGTTTAAACGTGAATTTCTCGTTCAAACGGTCTATTGGCGTTCGAACGTTGAGAGGTCCCTATACTTTTGTTTCCATTAGAGGTTTCATTAGAGGTTGAGTACTGCAAGCAAGTGACGTTTGAACATCACTTGGCATTCGAATGTTGAATCAAAAAATCAAAATTTTTTCTGCACTACACTATACACAATTAGAGAGGTTTATACACACAAGTCTTAACCAAAAATTCATGGCATCTCAGGATAAGTCCCTACCCATGCTTCAGGTTGGTATTCTAGGAACTCCTTACTCGGCCTATATTTTCATTTCAGTCAGAAGAGTTTGTACAGAAAAATATTTACACTTTTTACAAAAAATTCATATCCTAGGTTTTCATCCCAGCAAAACACAATTTTTCGTAGAGACTAATCTAATATGAGTCTCGCTCTGTATCCATGTAGTTAGAACAACTAGTGACTCTCCCAATTTGCTCTCTCATAAATCGGTTAAGTATAGTACCAAAATAGCATGGCATCTCAAGGTAATCCTTACTCAGCCTATTCACTATCTAGTCTAATCGATCGAGTGCACAATCGAAAATTGGTTCAGAACACTGATTATATCTTTTCTCGTGAAAGACTCTGCCATGCTGTTTACATGCACCAAGCCTTTTGGCACGACGGCGTTTGGCAAAAGTGCTTCTGTCACAGAGGGGTTTTTTTTTTCTTCTCGAATCTCATTATTTTTTACTAGTCTTGCTTTTCTCATGATCATAGTATGCACATCAGATAGAAAAGTGCACAAAACTCCTAGACGAAACCAAAAAAGTTTAACATCCATGTTTTTTACACTTTAAGACTCACTATCTGGTTCTTTAACGTCTGTCAATCACAAAGATGATTAAAGCTGACTCACAGACATAATTATTAACTTATACAAAATTCAGGGTAAGGTACACAATATGATCAGAAATAAAACAACAACAACAAAAATAAATAAAAAAAAATTTTACGGGCATATAATATGAATTGTTCTCAACCCCCAACCTAAACTAAAAATTATCCCCAATGTTTCAAATTTACCGATATGTTGAGCTTGGAATGAGGTTGAAAGGTAGAGATCTATTCATCTATCAAAAACCTACAAGTAAAATACACAAATTAATCATCTCTCCACATATTTGGGTTTTTGCTAGGATGAAAACCCTTGATTTTGAGTGCAGACAGAAGAAGAAGAGCCATGTACAACTAGAGTAAACACATACAGATCATGAGACAAAGGATTAGGTCTTCGGGTAATATGGTCATGGTACTGTTGGGAGTTGGGTCATGGTTACAGAAGATCGCGAACAACGAAGAAGAAGAAGAAGAAACAGGAGAAAGGGGACAAGTGGTAGGGAAAAAGAAAATAGGAAGGGTGGGTGTTTATAAAGGCATTCCCGTGGGTCAGATATGATCGGGTTTTCCTTGACCTAACCCCTTTTTGTGTTGGTAGGCACTAATCTTGGAGGGATATTCTGGATCCATTAAAAGAATGGTCTCCACATCTTTCACAAAATTCTCCAAAAATAGTTTCAACCACTAACCATTAACAGTAAAGATATTACCGTTCGATGGGTTTTCCACTTTTTTGGCTTCGTGTCCAAACACCTTTTTGACAATATAAGGCCCTGTCCATCTTGATCTTAACTTACCAAGAAAGAGGCGGAGTCTTGAATTAAACAACAAGACTTTTTGAGAAGGTTCGAAAGACTTCCGCATAATGTTTTTGTCATGAAAAATTGTCATCATGGATTTTGCAATTTTAGCATTCTCATATGCTTCATTTCTGAATTCCTCTGGTTCATTAATTTGCAATTTTCTTAAAAGTCCATCCTTATCCAAGTCACTTTTCATTGCTTTAATGGCCCAGTATGCCCTATGCTCCTGTTCAACAGGTAGGTGACAAGGCTTGCCATAGACTAATCGATAAGGAGACATGTCCAAAATTATTTTAAACGCAGTGCGATATGCGCAGAGTGCATCAGTTAGTTTTGACGACTAATCTTTGCAGTCTAGATTTGCCATTTTTTCCAAAATTAATTTAATCTCCCAATTAGCCAATTCAGGTTGTCCACTAGTTTGTGGATGATAAAGGGTTGTCATTTTGTGAAAAATCAAATATTTTTTCACAAAATTCCAGAAAGGGTGATTGCAAAAATGAGCACTCCTATCACTTATGATTGATTTAGGAACTCCAAACCGGGACAAAATGTTTTCTTTTAGAAATTTGATCACCGTTTGGTGATCATTATTTCGGCATGGAATTGCCTCAACCAAAGGAAGGGGGAATGGTCCCATAAAATCAATACCCCAACAGTCAAAAATTTCAAACACAATAATTGGGTTTAAGGGCATCATATTTCTTTTTGAGATGCTTCCCAACCTTTGGCATCTATCCCAAATTAAATAAAAGGCATGGACATCTTTGAAAAGTGTGGGCAGTAAAATCCACACTACAAGATTTTTGTAGCAATTTTTCTTGAGGAGAAGTGGCCACCACATGCTTCAAAATGGCGAAATGATATTATCTGTCTGCTTTCATGAGTGGGGATGTAACGTCTTATTATCTGATCCTTATAATACTTGAATACGTATGGATCCTCCCTAAAGAAGTTATGAACCTCCCGTATAAATTTTTTTCTATCCATCATTGTAAGGATGGAGGGAGCATACCCATAGCAAGAAAGTTAGCAATATCAGCATACCATGATGTCTCCTTGATGGTGAACAGTTGTTTATCGGGAAAATTTTCATTAATTGGTACTCCATCCTCCTGAAAGTCATATGTTAATCTGGACAGATGATCTCCTACCACATTCTCAATGCCCTTTTTGTCCTTAATGACTAGATCAAACTCTTGAAGTAAGAGTATCCAAAGCAACAACAGAAGAGCCAACGAGATAAGAACGAAATTTCTCCAAAGCAAAAACTACAGCAAGCAATTATTTTTTAATGGTGGAGTAATTCATTTGGGCTTCATTCAAAGTCTTGCTTGCATAGTAAATCACATATGGTTTCTTATCTTTTTATTGCCCCAATACAACACCTACAACATAATCAATGGCATCACACAGTAATTCAAAGGGTAGGGTCCACTCCACACAAAATTTACATCCTGACACATGGGTTTAGCTATGGTACTAAATTCTTTTATGAATCTCCTATAAAACCCTACATGTCCCAGAAATGATTGGATATCATTTACGGTCATTGGAGTAGGTAGATTTCCAATTAGATATATTTTTACCTTGTCTACTTTCATGCCCTCAAACGACACAATATGACCTAAGACAATGCCTTGTGTTACCATGAAATGGTATTTATTGACCATGTCACTAATCAAACTTAGCATGCATCTTTGGAATGTTGCAGGAGCATTACAAAGTCCGAATGACATCCTTTTGAATGCAAAAGTGCCAAAAGGGCATGTGAATGGAGTTTTCTCCTGATCATTAAGTGCTATCTCAATTTGATTGTACCTGGAATATCCATCTAGGAAACAGTAAAATTCATAGCCTACAATTCTCTCTAGAACCTGGTCAAGAAAGGAAAGAGGGAAATGGTCTTTCCTAGTCACCAAATTGAGTTTTCAATAGTCAATACACATTCGCCATCTTGTGATGACTCTAGTTGATACTAGTTCCTTGTCTTCATTCTTGACCACTGTGACCCTAGACTTCTTGGGCACAACTTTTTTGGACTAACCCATTTGCTATCGGAGATGGAAAAGATTATTCCTACATCTAAGAGCTTTAGTACATCAATTCTCACTACTTCCTTCATGTGAGGGTTCAGTCACCACTGCATTTTACGAGAGGGTTTTGAATCCTCTTCCAGGTATATAGCATGATTGCAGATTAATGGGCTTATACCTTTCAAGACAGCAATGGTCCATCCAATGGTACTTTTATGGCTTTTAAGAGTTTCAATCAGTGTAGAATCTTGCAAGTCTATGAGCTTAGATGAAATTACCACTAGGTATGACTCGTCCTCTCCTAGAAATGCATATTTTAGGTCAAATGGGAGAGGTTTCAATTTAGGCTTTGGTAGCTTGATACTTAATGAGAGTGGCTTTGTGCCACTTGGTGAAAGTTCCTCGAATTTTGGGGCCTATGTATCAACAACATGAGTCGGGCAATTCTTTGGATCATCATCTGTTGTTTCAAATGTGATGGATTCTGACAAAGGGGATTCAGTGAAATTTCATAGAATGTATTATTCAGATGGTCCTGAACCAATGACTCAATGGAATTTATTTCTCTTTCTTCTTTGTCCTCTCATAGGTATTTGGTAACATTGAAAATATTTAGCTCAAGAGTCATATTCCCAAAGGTTAATTTCATGACCCTATTCTTGCAATTGATTCGTACATTTGAAGTTGCTAGGAAGGGTCGACCAAGAATAATGGGAATTAGGTTCTCTGAATGCTTTGCTGGCTGAGTATCTAGAATGACGAGGTCAATAGGGAAGACAAAATTGTCCACTTGGACAAGTACATCTTCAATAATGCCCCTATGGACTTTGATAGATCTGTCTATCAATTGTAGTGTGACACTGATGGGTTTGAGTTCACCCAGACCCAACTGCTAGTAAACAGAAAATGGGAGCAAATTGACACTTGCTCCAAGGTCTAACAATGCTTGTTCAATTCTAAAATTTCCAATGACACACCACACGGTTGGACACCCAGGGTCTTTGTATTTTGGAGGGGTTTTGTGTTGAAGCAAGACACTGGCATATTCTGTCAAGAAAGCTCTCTTGTGGACATTCTGGCTTCTCTTGACTAAGCACAAGTCTTTTAGAAACTTGGCATAAGACAGGACTTGTTTGATTGTATCCAGAAGTGGGATGTTGATCTTTACTTGCTTGAAGATCTCATAAATTTTTGACTGATTATTCAACTGCTATACATTTTTGAGTCTATGATAAAAAGTATTAGGAATAGTATAGGAGGGTCCTTTTTCTTTTGATGATTCTAGGTCTTGTTCAATTACAAGTTCAGGCTCAATTGGTGAGTTAACTAGGATTGACTCTGGTTTTGGCTTAGGAATTAGCATGTCCCTAATGGTCTTGTCAATCACCTTACCACTCCTTAGTGTAGAGACAACTTGGGCTTGGTCTTGTGAATTTTCCATAATTGTTGGATTTCCCACCTGGAATTGGCCTTGTGGTGGTTTTGGTTGGGAGGGAAACTTGCCCTTCCTATGTGTGGTCATGGATTGGGTCAATCTTTAGATATGGCTTTTGAGATCCTCGAAAGGTTGAGTGGTCTGGGTTTTGCATTCAGTAAATGCCTGAGTGGAACTATTGTTATAGTTCATTTAGCTGTGCGTAACCTGATCTAGAGTATCCTCAAGGCTCCTCTTTTGTATTGGTTGGTATAGTTGATATGCGGGAGATCCTTGAGGTGGTGGTTGTGAACCTTGTTGTTGGTTCATGGGAGTTGGTTATGTGTTTCTCCAACTAAAGTTCGGGTGGTTACACCACCCTGGATTGTATGTTTCAGAGTACGGGTTGGAGTAAGGCTTGTTGAAGTTGGAAACGACATTTGTTTGTTCCAACAAAACCTCTTTGAATGCCAGAATGGTTGGACACTCCCCAATTGGGTGTCCTGTCAGTGCACAAATCCCACACACTTGTTCTGTGGGAGGGCCAACATCAACTTGATGAACCTTTTTCATCTCTAAAGCTTCAAGCTTTCGAGATAGGGTGGACATTTTTGCTCTTAGGTCATCATCATCTCTCAAGACATACTTACCCCCTGGGAAGTGAATGGGGCTTCAACAATGGTAGGGGAGGCTAAGTCCCACATTTGAGAACTGTTAGCTATGGTATCAAAAAAATTGAATGCCTCCTCCGGACTATTGCTCATAAACTCTCCTTGAGCCATCATTTCAACAAACTGACGTAATCTAGTAGGCAAGGCGTCATAGAAAAATCCTACAAAAGTCTAGTTCTCAAAAGCATGGTGCGGGCAGGACTGGAGAAGATCTTTGAATCTCTCCCAATTTTGGTAAAAAGTTTCTCCTTCTTTGACCAAAAAATTCATGATTTGCCATTTTCAGTGGAGGAAAAATTTTTCTGAAAAATTCATTTTGTAGTGCCCGCTAGTCAGGTATTGAAAGAGCTTTTAAAGGAGTTAGCCATTGCTTAGCTTTATCCTTTAGAGAAAATGAAAAAAGTTTTATTTTGGCTAGCTTAGAATTGTCTTTAAAGGTTCCACATACTTCCTCAAACTCTTTTATGTGTAGATATGGGTTTTCTATGTTTGAGTCCATGGAATTGAGGGAGTAGTTAAATTGTCCCCGTTTTTACAGTAAAGAAGGGTGCATCTTCAGGAAAGATAAAACAAGAGGGGACACTATTTCTTGTAGGATTTAAGTAATCCCACAAAGTTTGAATGTTAGCCACTTCTTCCTCTCTCACAAGAACTTCTCCTTGTATTTTATTATTTGTCATTCTACTTTCACAAGAGTCTGCTACTGATCTAGGTGAAGGTGGTTTAGGTTGATTCATAAACCCAGATGATTTTGCTGACAAATTTTGATAGTGAGGAGTGTCCTCAAAGATAAAAACAATGAAGACAAATTTATATAAAGCAAAGCAAATATATATACAAAAAGGAAGGTCTTCTTACCTTTTACCTTGAAACACCTTTTATGGTTCCCCGGGGACGGGGCCAAAAACTTGACTTGATCCGAAATGTGTACACCCAAGTGCAGGCGGTCCAATTGTAATAATAATCCAGTTAAGTTTAGAGTGGAATCCATAGGTAACTATGATGAGTGTTTTGAAGTAGCAGTGATAGAGACCAAGTAACTGGAAACCTTGAGAGTTTGAAGTAATGGAATTTCTTTGAATAGAATGGAAGATTCTTTCCAAGAGTTTTCTAGACAAAATATAAAACAAATTCAAATGTAAAATAGTCACCTTTTAGTTTGAGGATCAGAGCATGTAGTTGATCATCTAGTTTATTATTATTGTGCTTTATAACTCAATTAACTCCTATGTCAACAGCAAGTTAATCGGAAGATAAAGATGGACTATGAGAATGAAGCACATGATTCTGATGCCTTTCTAGAAGTTTACAAGAATTGTCTGTGCCGAGATTTAACCCATCTACAAACAAGCAAGTGTTTCTACAAGGCATCTAACCATGGCATTAATGCTCCATTCTTTAGATAAATCACAATAATGGTGAAGATTAAAATGTTGTCATGCAGATCTAGTCGGGGTACTTGCCTTGAACCAATGGGTCTTTCCATGCAAGAATCATCTGTAACATAGAAAGAACTTATGGTTATACAAAGTGCCTTAGCTTTTCTAGGTTCATTCAATAATTCATTGAGCAAGTGAAGTATAATGTATTAAAGCATAAAGGAAATGCACAAATATAACTTTCGGATAATGTATACATATTCATCACCTCTTACTAAAGAGTGAATGAGGAACTACTCATTCTTCATGGGTTGGGTAAAGCTAGAAAAGTGAGTGATGCTCATCCCTCCAAGTAGAGAACTTATAAGATAAAGTACAATAAGTGAGGAGTCGTTCTTCAATGAAGAATGAGTGAATCATGTTTCACCCTTCACGGCTTTGGTAAAGCTCTAGAAAAGTGGAAGGGTTTCACTCCTCTACAAAAGAAGGAAGCTCAAGCAATGGAAGTGAAATAAAAGAATAATAAAAGTGGAAGAAAGCTAATCACATTTGGAGGGTGGCTTCCTCAACCAAGAAATGCAGGGTTGCTTGCTCAACCAAAAGATGAACTATCTCCCTTGATACAAGCAAATAAAAATCTAGCTATATGAGTGGGAGTCTAAGACTCCATCTAGCTCTTGACTAGTTCTTAGTGTAGTCTAAGCCTTACAAACTAAGTTCTAGTCTTCTACAAGAACATCCACCCCTTCAAAGGCTCTCCCAAGGGGAGTATTTATAGGCAAGGAGGAGGAGGAGATAAGGGAGTGTGAAGGAATAGTGTATGCTGCCCAAGGCCAAGTGAAAAACCAACTACTCTACAGCTTGCCAGTGGTGGATGTTCGAACGTGAGTTGGTGTTCGAACGTTGTCTTTGTTTTTCTTTTATAGGCGTTCGAACGTTGTCTCTATTTTTCTTTTATAGGCATTCGAACGTTGTCTGGTGTTCAAACGTTTCTGCTATTTTTGCTTTGTGGGTGTTCGAACGCTAGATGGGGCTTGACCTCCTCACTCAAGTGGCTTGTGGTCTTCTGTGGAAACCCATTTCCACACTTTATGCATATTTTGGCACCTTGCACTCATCACCTAGTCTTTCATCAATTCAAGTAGACATTCGAACGTGGTACTCAAGTACCTCAGAGTCTTCTTTCTTTGCTGCAACCCACCATCTCTGTAACAGGCTGGGCTTTAATCAATTTAAGTGGACGTTCGAACGTGAGTTGGCGTTCGAACGTGGTTGGCTTGGTCCAGGCTTTCCCAATTTTGCTCTAGAATATGCTGGTGTTGTATGAAAGCTTGGTATTCATTGCTTTTGATCCCTTGTACACTTTATGGCTTGAAATGCCATCATTTAAACTCCATCAAAGTATAATTAGTCTTAAAGGAGTATAGTAATATGCTAATTTTAACTACTAATCACCAGACATGAATCAAACAAGTCACCATAGACAAAGAAGTCATCCATGAAATACCTCCAAAATTTCTCGACCATGTCACTGAACAAGCTTTGCATGCATTTTTGGAATGTTGCAGGAGCGTTACAAAGTCTAAATGCCATCCATTTGAATGCAAAGGTGCCAAAGGGGCATGTGAATGTGGTTTTCTCCTAATCATTTTGTGCTATCTCAATTTGATTGTACCTAGAATACCCATCCAGAAAATAGTAAAATTCATGGCTAGCAATTCTCTCTATAACCTGGTCAAGAAATGGAAGAGGAAAATAGTCTTTCCTAGTCACCAAATTGAGTTTTCGATAGTCGATACACATTCGCCATCCTTTGACGACTAGAGTTAGTACTAGTTCATTTGCGTCATTCATGACCACTATGACCCTAGACTTTTTGGGCACAACTTGAGTTGGACTAACCCATTTGTTATCGGAGATGGGAAAGATTATCCATGCATCTAAAAGTTTAAGCACTTCCATTCTCACAACTTCCTTCATGTGAGGGTTCAGTCATTGTTGCATTTGGCGAGAGGGTTTTGAATCCTCTTCCAGGTATATGACATGATTGCAGATTAATAGGCTTATACCTTTCAAGTTAGCGATGGTCCACCCCATGATTCTTTTATGGCTTTTAAGAATTTCAATCAGTTTAGACTCCTATAAGTCTGTGAGCTTAGATTAAATTACCACAGGATATGACTCATCCTCTCCTAGGAATGTATATTTGAGGTCAGATGGGAGAGGTTTCAATTTAGGCTTTGGTGGCCTGACACTTGATGAGAGTGGCTTTATGCCACTTGGTGAAAGTTCCTTGAATTTGGGGGCCCATGTCTCAACAGCATGAGTGGGGCAATTTTTTGGATCATCATTTTTTGTCTCAAATGTAATGAATTTTGATAGAAGATTCAGTGGGGTTTTTACAGTATGTGTTATTCAAATGTTCCTGAACCAACGACTCAATGAAATTTATTTCTCTCCCTTCTTTGTCCTCTCCTGGGTGTTTGGAAACATTGAAAATATTTAGCTCAAGATTCATATTCCCAAAGGTTAATTTCATGACCCCATTCCTCCAATTTATTAGTGCATCTGAAGTTGTTAGGAAGGGACTGCCAAGAGTTATGAGAATTGGGTTCTCTGAATGCTTTGCTGGCTGAGTGTCTAGAACAATGAAGTCAATAGGGAAGACAAAGTTATCCACTTGAACAAGTATATCTTCAACAATACCCCTAGGGATTTTTACAGATTTGTCCACCAACTAGAGTGTGACATAAGTGGGTTTGAGTTTACCCAGACCCAACTGTTGGTAGACGGAAAAAGGGAGCAAGATGACACTAGCTCCAAAGTCTAACAGTGCTTGTTAGATTCTGAAGCTTTCAATGACACATGACACAGTCGGACACCCTGGATTTTTGTATTTTGGAGGTTTTTGTGTTGAATGAGGGCATTGGCTTGTTCTGTCATGAAGGCTCTTTTTTGAACATTCTGGCTTCTTTTGACTATGCACAAGTCTTTCAAAAACTTGGCATAAGATGGAACCTGTTTGATTGCATCCAGAAGTGGGATGTTGATTTTTACTTGCTTAAAAAGCTCATAAATTTAGGCTGATTATTCAACTTCTATACATTTTTGAGTCTATGATGAAAAGGAGCAGGAATATGACACGAAGGTCCTCTTTCCTCTGAAGGTTCTGGCTCTTATTCAGTCATAGACTCAAGTTCTTCTGGTTCAAGCTCAATTGGTGAGTTGACTGGGACTGACTCAGATTTTGGCTTTAGAATTAGCACGTCTCTAATTGTCTTGTCAATCACCTTGCCACTTCTCAGTGTAGTGACAACTTGGGCTTGGCCTTGTGGAGTTTCCATGATTGCAGGATTTCCCATCTAGAATTAGCCTTGTGGTAATGGATTGGGCCAACCTTTTGATCTGGCTTTTAAAGTCCTTGAATGATTGAGTGGTATGGGTTTTGAAATCAATAAAAGCCTAAGTGGAACTATTGTTATAGTTCATTTGGCTTTGCATGAACTGATTCAGGGTATCCTCAAGGCTCATCTTTTATGGCAGTTGGTATGGTTGATACATGGGAGGTCCTTGAGGTGGTGGGTGGGATCCTTGTTGTTGGTTCATGGGAGTTGGTTGTGTGTTTCTCCAACTGAAGTTCCGGTGGTTCTGCCACCTTGGATTGTATGTTTCAGAGTATGGGTTGGAGTAAGGCTTGTTAAAGTTGGAAATTGCATTTCTCTGCTCCAACAGAACCTCTATGAATGCTGTTATGGTAGGACACTCCTCAGTAGGATGTCCTATCAGCACACAAATCCCACACACTTGTTCTGTGGGAGAGCTAATATTAACTTGAACATTTTTCATCTCTAAAGCTTCAAGCTTTTGAGATAGGGTGGATATTTTTGCTCTTAGGTCATCATCATGTCTCAAGACATACTTACCCCCTTGGAACGTAGATGGTTTGGTTTCAACAATAGTAAGGGAGGCAGAGTCCCACATCTGAGAACTGTCAAATATAGTGTCAAAAAAATTGAATGCCTCCTCTAGACTTTTACCCATGAATTCTCCTTGAGCAATAATTTTGAAAAACTGACATAGTCTAGTGGGTAGAGAGTCATAAAAGAACCTACCAAAGTCCAATTCTCAAAAGCATGGCGTGGACAGGACTAGAGTAGATCCTTGAATCTTTCCCAACTTTGGTAAAATGTTTCTCCTTCTTTGATCGAAAAATTCATGATTTGCCTTTTTAATGCATTAGTGTGGTGTAGAGGGAAATTTTTTTTGAAAATTTCATTTTATAGTGCCCGCCAGTCAGGTATTAAAAGAGCATTGAAAGAATTTAGCTATTGTTTAGCTTTATCCTTTAGAAAAAATGAAAAAAGTTTCATTTTGGCTCGCTCAGAGTTGTCTTGAAACATTCCACATACTTCCTCAAACTCTTTTATGTGCAAATATGGGTGTTCTATTTTGAATCCATAGAATTGAGGGAGTAGTAGTTGAACTGTCCCCATCTTTACAATAAAGAGGGGTGCATCTTTAGGAAAAACAAAACAAGAGGGACACTATTTCTTGTAGGATTTAAGTAATTTCACAGAGTTTGAATGTTAGGAACTTTTCCCTCTCTCATAGGAATTTCTCCTCGTCTCTCATCATTTGTCATCCTACTTTCACAAGAGTCTGCTATTGACCTAGGTGAAGGTGGTTCTGGTTGATTCACAGACCCATAAGATTCTGCCGGCAAATTTTGATAGTGAGGAGCATCCTGAGACATAAAAACAATTAAAACGAATTTATACACAGTGAAGCAAATTTCTAAACAAAAAGAGAGGTCTTTTTACCTTTTACCTTAAAACAACTTTTATGGTTCCCCGACAACAGCACCAAAAACTTGACTTGATCTGAAATGTGTACATCCAAGTGCAGGTGATCAAGTTATAATAATAATTCGGTGAAGTCCAGAGTCGAATCCACAGAGAACTATGATTGGTGTCTTGAAGTGAACAGTGATAGAGACCAAGTAATTGGAAACCTTGAGAGTTTGACGTTATGGGATTTTTTGAATAGAATATAAGATTCTTTCCACGAGTTTTCTAGACAAAAGATAAGATAAATTGAAATGTAAATAGTCACCCTTTAGTTCGAAGATCAGAACATGTAGTTAATCATCCAGTTTATTATACTTGTACTTTATAACTCAATTAACTCCCGTGTCAACAACATGTTAATCGGAAGAAAAGATGGACTGTGAGAATTAAGCACATGGTTCTGATGCCTTTTTAGAAGTTTACAAGAATTGTCTGTGGCGAGACTCAACCCGTATACAAACAAGCAAGTGTTTCTACAAGGCATCCAACCATGACATTAATGTTCCATTCTTTAGATAAAGCACAACAATGGTGAAGATTGAACTATTGTCATGAAGATCTCGCTGGGGTACTTGCCTTGAATCAATGAGTCTTTCTATGCAAGAGTCATCTGTAACATAGAAAGAATCCATGATTATACAAAGTACCTTAGCTTTGCTAGATGCATTCAATCATTCAATAAGCAAGTGGAATATAAAGCATTAAAGCATAAAGGAAATGTACAAATATAACTTTTGGATAATTTATACATATTCATCATCCCTTACTAAAGAGTGAATGAGGAACTACTCACCTTTTATAGCTTTGGTCAAGATAGAAAAGTGAGTGATACTCATCCCTCAAAGTAGAGGAGTCACAATGTAAAAGCACAATAAACAAAGAGCCAATCTTCAATGAAGAATGAGTGAATCACATCCCATCCTTCATGGCTTTGGTAAAGCTCTAGAAAAGTGAAAGAGTTTCACTCCTCTAAGAAAAAAGGGAGCTCAAGCAAGGGAAGTGAAATGACATAAACAATGAAAGTAGAAGAAAGCTAGTCAGTTTTGGAGGGTTGCTTTCTCAACCAACAAATGGAGGGTTGCTACCTCAACCAAAATATGAACTAAATTTATTGATACAAGCAAATATAGCATACTTCTAAGACTAGCTACACGAGTGGGAGTCTAAGCCTGCATCTAGCTCTTTTACTAGTTCTTGGTGTAGTCTAAGCCTTACAAACCAAGTTCTATTCTTCTACCCAAAAACCCTCCTTACAAAGGGTCCTCCAAGGGGAGTATTTGTAGGAAAGGAGGAAGAGGGGGGGGGGGGAGACAAGAGAGTGTGAAGGAATAGTGTACGCCACCCAAGTCCAAGTGAAAAGCCAACTACTCTGCGATGAGCAAAAAATATTACCTATTTAATGGCCTCATTACATGCATTTTAACTCAACTTTGCATCTAAGCACTTAGAGTTAGCTGGAATTATGAATAATGTTGAATTTTTGATGTTGTAGGTAATTATAGTGTAAATCATGGATTTTAGAACCTTGCAACTGTGTGTGGATGTGTGGTGAAAATATGGACACATTACATGAGGATTTGGAGGCTAAAAAGTGAAAGAAATCAAGGAGGTATCGGTGCGTGGCAACTTAGGCACCAGCACCCACGCCCACACCATTTGGTGGTAGTACGTTGGTTTTATTCCTTTTTGACCATGATCCACTACGAATGTGAAAAGGTGAAAACACATGAAAGTTGTAGATCTGGATGTCCTCTATATTGTATCAACATTTTAACTCAATCAGACAATTGTATCAAAAGTTATAACAATTCTACAAAAACTGGTCCAGAGTAGAGCGTACCGGTATGCCTTACTGGTACTCTTTAGTTATAGGTGTTCGCGGTACCAGTACTTGATTTGTGCGTAAAGTTAAGTTTTTAATATGCCTTTTTGGACTAATTATGCTTTAATGAAGTTTAAGTAATGACATTTCAGGTCCTATAGTGAACAAAGCCTTAAGAACAACAAAAATCACAATTGAATGTAACACCAGCACAATAGGGAACAAAATTGCAGAAGGTTGGAACAAAGCAAGGACATTCAAACGTTAACCCATGTTTGAACATCGTCTAAAATCCTGCCAAAACCAGCTGCTGAGACATGGCGTGTTGCAGTCAACAAAGGGAAAATGTAGAAGCATTTGAGTACCATATTCGAATGCCAAATCACGTTCGAACATCCTCTGGAATCCCGAGAAGACTACACCACTGGAACCTGACATGTTGCAGTAAGGAAAAAAGAACCATAAGTACTTGAGTACAATGTTCAAACGTCACTCCACGTTCGAATGTTGTCTTGAGAGACTGAGGACCAAGTTGCTAATCTTGGGACATTAGGGATCCCAATGATGTACCTAGGACGTCCTTGAGTAGCAGTCAACCACAAGGGGGAGGGATATATGATTTGAGAGACCGAGAAGACTTATTTTCAAAAATTGCTAAACTATCAAGGCAAGTTGAGAGTCTTGAAGTCAATCGGAGACATGAAGTGTCTAATGTTTCTAACATTGTGGAGGGATGTGTAATCTGTGAGAGTGTAGAGCATTCCACATTGGAATGTCCTAACATTCCAGCCCTTAAGGAAGCATATCATGAACAAGTCCATGCATTCAACCAGCCAAGGCAATCATTTTCTCCCAATTCGAACACCTACAATCCGGGGTGGAGTAATCACCCAAATTTCAGTTGGAGAAATGAGAACCTCATTCCTCACGGATCAAATGCATATTCATCTCCCATGCCTTCCAAGCAAAACCAATACCATGGCTAAGGGCAATCATCTAGCTCTCAATACCCAAGGACCAATCCACAAGGGTATCAGTCAAACCCACCACCACAAAATTTTTCTCCAAGTCCACCACCACAGATTTTCTCTCAAGGACCATCCACATACCAACCTCCTCACAAAAGAAATTTGGAGGACATGGTCCATTCCTTCATTCAAAGCCAAACCGCCATCAATAACCAAAATGCCACAATCATCAATGATATAAGAGCCCAACTCACAAAGTTGACAAACTCCTTTGGGGCACCTCAACAAGAAAAGGGGATGTTCCCCGATCAACCACAAGAGAACCCTAGGTGTCAACACGTTGAGTCATTGGAGCCTTCGAGAGAGAGTTGCAAGCAACTCAGAGCTATCACCACCCTTCGTAGTGGCAAAGAAATTGACAAAACCATTTTGTCAAAGGCCTCACCTCAGACCACATTTCCAAAAGGAAAAGAAACCTTGGGTGACACCGACAAGGGTGAGGTGAGTGGAGAAAAAGAGAGAGAGGTAGTTAAGAAAGAAAAATCAATTGATGAATGTGTGTTTGTTCCTCCCATCCCTGCCCCGTTTCCTAATCGTTTGAAGCCACCTATCAAGGTGGCTAATTATGCTGATATTTTGGAAATATTTAAGCAGGTGAAGATTAACATTCCACTTCTCGATGCCATCAAGCAAATCCCATCTTGTTCTAAAATTCTGAAAGATCTATGCACGGTGAAGAGGAGATTGAATATCCACAAGAAAATATTCCTCACCGAACAAGTGAGCTCAATATTGAGGACCAACACTCCTCTAAAATTCAAAGACCTCGGCTGTCCAACCATTGCCATCACCATTCGACATTATCGAGTGAAGCAAGCACTCCTCGATTTGGGAGCAAGTGTCAATCTTCTTCCATACTTGGTGTATCAACAGCTTCAGCTGGTGGAGTTGAAACCCACCTCAATTATAGTTCAATTGGCAGATTGTAGTATCCGTACACCAAGGGGAGTAGTTGAGGATGTCTTAGTTCAAATAGATAAATTTTACTTCCCTATTGATTTTATTGTGCTTGATACACACCCTATTGTAAACCTTAGCTCCCAAATCCCCATTATACTTGGAAGACCCTTCCTTGCTACATCTAATGCTGTTATAAATTGCAATAATGGTCTGATGAAGTTGGCATTTGGAAATATGACAGTGGAGCTCAATGTAGTGAACTTGGCAAAGCAACCAGATGATGATGAGGAAGTAAGGTAGGTCAATAAAGTCTACACATTGGTTGAAGATTATTTGGAGCTAGAGGGATGTTTGAAATTGAAAGAATAAGCAATTGTGGATCTTAAGGAATTTGATGAGCAAGAAAGGGGTAGAAGAACTGAAAGGGGTGGAAAGGTGGATCCCTACATTCGAGGAGTTACCCCATCGAGAAAAGAAAATTTTTTTGTCGGATGAACAAAAGTCCAACTTGGAGTTGAAGCCCTTACCCTCCCATTTGAAGTATGCCTATCTTGGTGAAGGTGAAATGTTCCCGGTGGTCATTAGTTCTACATTGAACATGGAACAAGAAAGAGAACCCTTGGAGGTATTGAGAAAGCATAAAGGAGTAATTGGGTGGACCTTTGCGAATATCAAGGGGATAAGCCCGCTCATTTGCACCCACCGCATTTATCCTAAGGAGGAAGCCAAACCTTCCCGACAACCACAGAGATGGTTAATCCCATCATGAAAGAGGTGGTGAGGGATGAGGTATTCAAACTACTTGACATGGGCATCATTTTTTCAATTGCCGATAGCAAGTGGGTTAGCCCCACACAAGTAGTACCCAAAAAATTCAAAGTTACGATGGTTGAGAATGGTGAGAACGAGGTTATACCTACAACAGTGATCACCGGATGGAGTGTGTGCCTTGATTATCGAAAGTTGAATGCTTGCACAAGAAAAGATCATTTCCAAATGCCGTTCCTTGATCAAGTTTTGGAAAGAGTAGTGGGGCACCTATTCTATTGCTTTTTAGATGGGTACTCTGGCTATAATCAAATTGAGATCGCACTGGAGGACCAAGAGAAGACTACCTTCACTTGCCCCTATGGTACCTTTGCCTATTGCCGTATGTCATTGGGACTATGTAATGCTCTGGGGACTTTTCAACGCTGCATGATGGGAATTTTCAGTGATATGGTAGAAAAGATAGTGGAGGTCTTCATGGATGACTTTTCGGTATTTGCAGATTCATTTGAGGGATGTTTGGCAAACTTAGAGAAAGTTCTAACAAGATGTGAGCAGAAGAATCTAGTCTTGAATTGGGAAAAGTGTCACTTTATGGTGATGGAAGAAATTGTGCTTGGCTACATAATTTTGGCGAGGGGTATTGAAGTCGACAAATCCAAGGTGGAGGTCATCTCCAACCTCCCCACGCTAAGAGCCATCAAAGGCATCCGGTTGTTTTTGGAGCATGCAGGTTTTTATCGTCGATTCATAAAGAATTTAAGTGCATTGGCCCGACCCTTGACCCACCTGCTATCTAAAAAGGTCCCATTAGAGTGGTCGAATGATTATGAGGCATCCTTTAAAAAACTTAAAAGCATGCTAGTCACACCTTTGATCATGCGACCACCCAATTGGAACCTACCTTTTGAGCTCATATATGACGCGAGTGATTACGCGGTCGGTGCAGTGCTTGGTCAAAGGGAGGGAAATAGACTGTATGTGATACACTATGCTAACAAAACACTGAATGAGGCTCAGATGAATTACACTACCATCGAGAAAGAATTGCTAGCTGTAGTGTTTACTTTAGATAAATTTCGTTCGTACATCATTGGTTCGCCTATTGTTGTCTTTACTGACCATTATGTCTTGAAGTACTTGTTGTCTAAGCAGAATGCAAAACCAAGACTCATTAGGTGGATACTCCTCCTATAAGAATTTGACTTGACGATCAAGGACAAAAAAGGAGTTGAAAACGTGGTAGCATATCACTTATCCCCGCTGATGGTGCAAGAGGATGATAATCACATCCCTATCCCTGACGAACACTTGTTTTCAATTCATTCTGCGTGTCCTTGGTATGCTGATATATGTAATTACCATGCAATATGACAGATTCCACCATAATGGAGCCCATAAGATCCAAGACGATTTATGGCAGATGTGAAGTACTTTTACTTTGACAACCCATATTTGTTCAAGTACTGCCCCGATCAAATCATGAGGAGATGCGTACTTGAGAATGAATAACGGGGCGTCATTGCATTTTGCCATTCACAAGCTTGCGGTGGACATTTTTTAGTGAAAAATAGTTCAGCTAAAATTCTCCAAGCAGGTTTCTACTGGCCCTCTCTTATCAAAGATTGTGTTTCATTTTGTAAGGCATGCGACAGATGCCAACGATTGGGTAGTGTGACCCGGGGACACATGATGCCCCTCTCCCTTGTGCTTGTCATAGAAATATTCGACTATTGGGGCATCGATTTCATGGGTCCATTCCCTATGTCATATGGTTATCTGTACATCCTCCTAGTAGTGGACTATGTGTCCAAATGGGTGGAGGCCATCCCGACCATGACTAATGACCATCGAGTCATAGTCAAATTCCTTAATGAGAATATCTTTTCGAGGTTTGGGATGCCTCATGCAATCATAAGTGATGGTGGATCACACTTTTGTAATAGGCCATTCGCCTCATTAATGTGCAAATATGGCGTCACTCACAAAGTATTCACCGCCTATCACCCACAAATAAAAGGCCAAGCCGAGCTAGCCAACAGGGAGATAAAGGGTATTCTAGAAAAAATGGTTAACCCCAATAGGAAGGATTGGTCTGATAGATTGACCGATGCCCTATGGGCTTACCGTACTGCCTATAAGACTATTTTGGGCATGTCTCCCTACCGACTTGTCTATGGAAAGGCTTGCCACCTACCAGTTGAAATGGAACACAAGGCCTATTAGGTCATTAAAACTTTAAATGTCAACTGGAGAATGGCCGGTAAACATAGGAAGTTGGAAATGAATGAGTTAGAAGAGATTCAACAAGATGCATATAAGAGCTCCAAAATCTCAAAGGAACGGGCTAAGATCTTTCATGATAATTCCATTATACGGAAATCATTTGGTCCGGTCAAAAAGTGCTCTTATACAATTCTCGCCTCTCAATTTTCCAGGGAAAACTCCAATCCCTTTGGGATGGTCCCTACCTTGTCAAGATGGCCTACCCCAACAGAGCTGTTGAGATCACAAACCCCGAAGATGGCCAAACTATCAAGGTCAATAGCCAAAGACTTGAGTTATTCTTTGAGGGTTTTGAAGGTAAAGAAGTGGCAGAAGATTTGACGGATCCCGTATATCCGGAGTTGATGGAGGACTAGCTGGTGTTTATGATTTCTAGTGTACAGTTACTTTTCTTTACATATGTTATTTCTATTTCATTTCACTTACTTTCGTTGGTTGTATAGCATTGTTTATTAATTTCAGATCTTGGTGCTTTTGTTGAAGCTCAGTAGCGAGGTGTTTTCTAACCCTTTTCATCTTTTTACTGTCCTTCATTGCATATTATATCTTTTTGTTGCATTGAGGACAATGCATGATTCAAGTTGGGGGTAAGGTGCACCATTTGCATGATGCACCAAGGTTGTTAGGAAATTTGTTTGAAATTTTTGTGATACAGATTTTTGCTTGCATTAGTGAAAGGGTGAGGTGCATCATTTGCATGATACACCAAGGTTGGTAGGAAATTTGTGTGAAATTTTTGTGATATAGATTTTTGCTTACATTAGTGAAAAATATGTGAAATTTTTGAAATTTTTTATGAAAAATATCTGATTGTTGATTTGTATTCCTTTATGAAGAATGTGTGAGTTGGATGACATGTTGATCTTTGCTGTGAACTTTGTGCACATGTGCATTCTATGGAAGTTGATCCTATGCATGAGTATCACATATGTATTAATTTTTGAACTCAACCTCATGTGACTATTGAATTTGTAATTTTGGCAATTTATGGATTGGATTCCTGTTTTAAGCTTGACATACGTAGTGGAGATGAGTAAGGACCCATGTGAGCTTTAGTGCCAAAACCTTTTTGGATGGAACTTACAATTACTCAAAGAACAATTTTTCAATGTCAAATTTGTTCAATAGTCTCATTATGCTTGTTTTGGTTAGGTGCATTTTGGATAGTAGGCTAACTTGTCTTGATTGTATAATGCCATTCCATGCGGACCTAGAAGTGATCTTAGGCCATCCTTGAATATTTTGAGCATTTGGCCTTTTTCTTGAGAAATTATTTATCCCTAGTGCCATGTTTGAGTCTTGTTGTAAATTCGTTTCTATACCACACATTAAACCAAGCCAGTGAAAAATGAAAAATATCTACCTTACCTTGGTTGTTCCTAAAACAAAAATGAGTGATTGCAAAAGAAGGAAGCGTGGTGTGGAAATCCAAGCAAGGGATGGATGAATGTGAAACTCAAAGAGTTGAAAAAAAAAAAAGAGAGAATGAAAATTCAAGAAAAGGAAGAAAAGGGGTGAGAACATGAAAGAATGATCGAAACAAAAAGAAAATGTTAAGGAAAAGAAAGAAAACAAACAAAGGGTGTAGTGATGGTGTGAGAATCAAAATCCCACGAAAAGGGAAGTGTTTTTTCTAAAATAAAAGTCTCTCACTCGGAACAACCCTCTTTGCTATCCTATATCCTTTATTTCATTTACCTAAATATCACCCTAAGGCCCCATTATAACCCTTAAAGTCCAAAGTGATCTAGAGAAGCATGGGAGGTGCATGATTTCAGAGGAAATGATGAGTTAAGTCTTACTGCCTAATGCCCTAGCATTCTGTTCATGAGACTATGCCAAGGTCGCTTCATTTTCATTTATGAACTTCATTTTTGGATTACATGTGAGCACACTTTGTTTTGGACACAAGATTCTATCTCACATGAACACATGGAGTGCATACCAGGATAACTTGAGTGTATTTCATTGCTTTGGAGTGACCCTTGGTGAGTTTTGCATTGAAACTGAATTTTTCTAGCTATTCGAATGTGAATTATGTTGCATAAATGCTCAAATTACTTGTTTAATTCACACACACACGAGTGGAAAATAAATTTGTAGGTGCATACTTTTGAGTAGTGTCTAAGACTATGGTGTTGCTCATGTACACTTAGTTCATTCATTTGATAAATTTGTTAAAAAGCTCCATGCTTGTAAGAATGAGGGAATATGTCTCAAGTTTTGGATATTTGAAAAGAGTTAGGAATGCTAGATTGAACTAAATTCATGTTTTACATTTTGATGTGCATTTTGATATCTTAAAGTAGGAGGCTATGTTTTGTATATTTAGCACATCAAATATTTTAAATCGCATTGCAATTTCAGTAATAAATTGGGCACAATGGTTCAAATGGTGATTTACAAATGTAGTACATGACTAGGGTGGAGTGGAAGTCATATGAGAGTGGTAGAGTGTGAAGGGTAAGTCCCAAAATGAAGTGGAATGAAATTGAGTTGGACAGCAGGGGTATTTTGTAATTAAGGAAAAATCTACCGATAGTGACTACAGGTAGGTTTTGGCTTCTGGTGTAATGACTACCGGTAGTTATTTCGTGATCTACCGGTAGTTGTTGCCCAGAATGCCAAAAGTAAGGGCATTTAATCGATTTTCTTTGGAGAAACCCTTCATCATCCTCACAATTCACAGAACCTAGTCCAATTCTCTTTCACTCAAAACCCTCTTAGGCTTCCATATCATTCCCCTACCCCATTAATCTATAAATCCCTAACCTTAGAACTGTGATTTTGGCAATTCTTGTTGAAGATTCGAAGCATTCCTCCTTAGAAGCCCTAGACCAGCCGAAAAAATTCTCAAGCCCAATCTCCATTTCCATTTGCAAAAATCCATAAAATCATCTCAATGGCTCGTCAAGGGAAGATGGTGGCCGATGTTTTGGACCCAATTGGGGGTCGTTGATGGCTTTCCTCTCTTTGTTTCTTTTTGGGGCACTGTTGTTGTGCATGGCCCATACCAAACGACCAGGCTCAGGCTCCCAACAATCCTCGGATGCGAGTGGTCGAAAGAGGAGTGGGAAAGAGTCAAGTGCCCAAAGGAGTGAGCAAAGAAAAAAAGTGAGGAACGAGGCTAGAATTCAACTCATTGATGGTAAAAATGTGACATGTGAGAGGTTTGCTAATAAGAAAATTTTGGGTGTGACCCATGTGGTGGTGAGGATCATCGAGGCTCATGGGATTGGATTTGGTTCATGCCGGTAAGTGGATTCAATCTGTCTCAATGCCAAGAGTTTTACCAAAAACTCAAAGTAGTGGTTGAGGCTGGGGAAAATTTGAAAACAAACGTGAGAAGAAAGAGTTTTGAGGTGATACCCTCAATGATTACTACTCTGTTGGAGTATGAGAAGCCACCTCTCTCCACTCCGGTTTATCCATACAACGTCACGAGGGTCATACCTATTCAAGAATATGTGGCTTCAATGTATGAGGACCCAACACAGTTTAGGGGAACAGTCCACGCTGGGGGTCTCAAGCACACATATGGGTTGATGAACAAGATTCTCCATTATAACTTGTTTCTGAGGCGATCGGAGAAGACACCAAATGTTGAGAAGCTAGCCCTCTTAGATGCGGTAATGACGGCAAAAGGCCCTTGATATCTCACTTTTCATCTGGGAGGTAATGAAGGATTTTGCCCAGGCTAAACATCCAAGAGCGAACCTCCCTTTTGGGAATTTGGTAACCCGCATGTGTGCACATTTCAATGTAAAAAAGGATATCCACCGAAAATCAGAGCCATTGGCAAGGCAAGTAGCGGCAAGAGGTCTGCTATGACTCGAGCTGAGCATGCTAAAGCTTCAGGTCCTAGGTCATCTAGTGCAGGACCATCTTCCGTGGATCCATCCGAGTTGAGGCCATTCATTGCTATGCTAGAGAGCATCATTGCTTATCGCCTGACGCATTGGAGGAGACAGTCTACAAAAATCTCGGCGATGATGACCAGGCTTTTCCAGCAAGCATTCCCTGGCAAACGGATTCTTGCAAGACCACCATCTTAGGCTGTTGGATCCTCTGCCCCCTCAGCTTCCACTGTAGTTGGGGAGGGGAAATCTGAGGGGGAGGAGGAATCTGAGAAGGATGATGATGATGAGGAAGTGACGATGATGGTGATGGAGATGAGGCTTAGGGTCCCTTAGTTGCCCCCTTTTGTTTTCATTTTGTTTTGGATTGCACGCAATCTCGATGGAGTCATTGGGCTGGTAGAAGAAGCCCTTAGGAATGTTAGGTCATTTTGTTTCTTTTTGAAGCCTAGCTCCGTGTACTCCAAGTTTGAATGTGATTATTGAAAAACTACAGTTTTAATTCATTTTGCCCATATTCATTTCATAAATTGCAATATGATTTCTTGTATTTTGTTTGATGAATTAATTGCTTGAGTGAGTGGATTATTGTATTTCTATGCTGCGAGCTGAATATAAACATTGCTAGGGACTAGCAAAGCTCAAGTTGGGGGGTGTGATTAGCACAAAACATTGCATCTATTATGTCCTTTTACATCCCTATTATGTTTGCTTTTGTGGTTGAAATGAGTGGAATTGCATTGTTTGATTTTTTAATGGAGTTTTGATTGACTGTAGATAAAAGGGGTCATTTAGTGCTGGGTAAACCCTCCCATGGTGTTTTTGACGAATGGAGGTGAGAACAAGCCTGGATGATGGATAAAAGGAAGGAGGAAGCAAGAATTGAGCAAAACCAAAATAAACTACCGGTAGTATTAAGGATTTCTTGAAGGGTGAAGGAATCAGGGACTTTGCAGCAAAAGGAAACACCTATCGGTAGTGACTACCGGTAGGTGTTGGCTACTGGACCTGAAGCTACCTCACAACTACCGATATTCGTTGTCTACTGGGGTCATGACTACCCGTAGTTATTCCACAATCTACCGGTAGTCATTACTGAAGCACCCCAGACTCTACAGGCCTTTCTTTGTTGCTTTGAGGGTCTCACCATCAAGTCTCCCACACTTCTCTAACACGCCCACAACACTATTCAACTCTTTCACACCTCTCTGTGAACTTTGGAAGCTTGGATGATAAATGAGGAGAGAGAAGAAGAATGGAGGTGCGTGTGCAAACAGGACCTGCAACCACCCTATCCATCCCATTCCTCCTGCACCCCTATGGATGGAGGTCACTTCTGGACTCTAGGGCATCATCTCTATGCACGTTTTTGGCAGGCAAAGACTCCATTGTTTAGCATTGTATAATAGAGAAGAGATATAGAGAGAGAAGGTCTGGGGAAGATGATGAGTAGTGTCTAGTGATAGAAAATTGAGATTTTTGCAGTTCTTTGAATACATTGTCTTGTAGTCTCTAATATGAATCTTTAGAACTTCATTTAATGTCATTAATGTTGTTTTCCTTCAAGTTCAATGCAAGTTTAAAGCCCCTTTAAAGCTTTCACCATTAATGCATCAAACTTCTTCATTTCCTTAGTTTTCAAATGGGTATTCAATATACTCTCTTATAGCTTATGTTTTCTAGTATCTAGTTGCTCTAGAACTTCATATCTCTGCAATGCACTTTCATTACATTGTCAATTTCATTTTAAGCACGAGTAGCTAAATCTCTTAGTTGGCAAAACCAAGGGGAACCTCCACTTGGGTATACCATTTCAACTCGTTCTCCTCCTTTATTTTAGAGTCTAATGCTTTTGTTTGACTGGGTTGAGGGTGGATAACTTGGTGAGTCTTTGATATTTCATAGGCCTAGTCACAGTTTATGCTTAGATACTCATCAATTTTATCCTTATCTTCCCACGAAACATTCGTTCATTCATGTTCTATTGGAGGAGGGTTTCGAGTTGAGATGGTATTCCTATTGGAGTGACCTCTTGGATTTTTCAACATTTGTTTCTCATTTTATTAGCATCAAAACAAACTTTACCAAACAACCAAAGATTTTACACTTTTTTTTTCTCAAAATCACCTTCCCCGTGGAAACGACCTTGGAATACCACCAAGTAAAACACGACCCGCGAAAGTCTCCTTGCGCTTGGGGAGCACTTTTGTACACGCACACACATTTTTGTGCATTTAGACATCACATTACCATTATTTTATTTTACCCCATCTCCTTGCCCTTTCTTTTGACATCACCCATAGGAGAGTGACACTCCCTTTCATCCATAAATTATACATGCTAAAAGGTGATGTTTAGAGGTTAGAAAACTACAAGGAATTTTGTCAATCAAGTAGCTTCATTGAAAACCCTCACGAGACAACACTTATCCGTCGGGGTAAACCTAGTGGTTCAACTGCTTGTTGCATGCGCTAAATGCAATCGGATGACCTACGAAAAAGGCATTAGAAATAGATTTGCATTTAATTTTTTTTTATTAGTAAGGACTAGCAATATTTCGGTTGGGGGTGTGATTGGTTCTTAAATCTAGCATATTACTATGCCTTTTTGGGACAAATTGTACTTTAATGGAGTTTAAGTGAAGACATTTCAGGTCCTAAAGTGAACAAAGGCTCAAGAACAACAAATATCACACTGAGTGTACACCAGTGCATTAGGGAACAAAATTGGAGAAGGTTGGAACAAAGCAAGAAAATTCGAATGCCAACTCATATTTTTACGTCCACTTGAACTATGAGAAGACCAGACTATAGAGACATGGCATCTTGCAGTCAAGAAGGAAGACCCTGAAGTACTTGAGCACCACGTTCGAACGCCAACTCACATTCGAACGTCCACTTGATTTGATTGAAGACTAGAGTGATGAGTGCAAAGAGCCAAGATGTGCATGGAGTGTGGAAATGGGTTTCCATAGAAGACCACAAGTCACTCGAGTGAGGAGGTCAAAGCCCATCTAGTGTTCGAACGCCCACAAATCAAAAATAGCATAAATGCTTGAACTTCAGACAACGTTCGAATGCCTGTAAAGGAAAAATAGATACAACGTTTGAACGCCAACTCACGTTCGAATGTTCTCTACAAATAGACTGCAGAGTGGTTGTATTTCACTTGGACTTGGGCGACATACACTATTCTTTCACCACCCCCTCCTCCTCCTTGCCCATAAATACTCCCCTTAGGAGAGCCTTTGGAGGGAGGATGTTCTTGTAGAGGACTAGAATTTGGTTTGTAAGGCTTAGACTACACCAAGAACTAGTCAAGAACTTGATGGAGGCTTGGACTCCAACTTATATAGATAGTCTTAGATGTGTGTATATTTACTTGTATCAAGAGAGTTAGTTCATTTTTTGGTTGAGGAAGCAACCCTCCATCTTGTGCTAAAGGAAGCAACCCTCTAAAAGTGACTAGCTTTCTTCTACTTTCATTGTTTATGTCTTTCACTTCCATTACTTGAGCTTCCTTCTTTCTTAGAGGAGTGAAACTCTTCCACTTTTCTAGAGCTTTACCAAATCTGCGAAGGGTGGAACGTGATTCACTCTTTCTTCGTTGAAGATTGGCTCCTTCTTTATTGTGCTTTACCTTATAAGTTCTCTACTTGGAGGGATGAGTATCACTCACTTTTTTAGCTTTACCCAAGTCATGAAGAGTGAGTAGTTCCTCATTCACTCTTTAGTAAGAGGTGATAAACATGTATTGATTATCCAGAAGTTATATTTTTACATTTCCTTTATGCTTTAATGCTTTATATTCCACTTGCTTATTAAATGATTGATTGTATCTAGCAAAGCTAAGGTACTTTGTATAACCAAGGGTTCTTTCTATGTCACAGATAACTCTTGCATGAAAAGACCATTTGGTTCAAGGCAAGTACCTCGGCTAGATCTTCATGACAACATTTCAATCTTCACCATTATTGTGCTTTATCTAAAGAATGGAACATTAATGCCATGGTTGGATGTCTTGTACAAACACTTTCTTGTTTGTAGATGGGTTAAATCTCGACACAGGCAATTCTTGTAAACTTCTACAAAGGCATCAGAATCATGTGCTTAATTCTCACAGTCCATCTTTATCTTCTGATTAACTTGCTGTTGACACGAGTGAATTGAGTTATAAAGCACAAGTATAATAAACCAGATGATCAACTACATGTTCTGATCCTCAAGCTAAATTGTGACTGTTTTACATTCGAATTTATCTTATATTTTGTCTAGAAAACTCTTGCAAAGAATCTTCGATTCTATTCAAAGAAATCCCATCACTTCAAACTCTCAAGGTTTCCATTTACTTGGTCTTTGTCACTGCTTACTTTAGAACACCAATCATAGTTCCCTATGGATTTTACTCTAGACTTAACCGGATTATTAGTTCATCTTGACCACCTGCACTTGGGTGTACACATTTCAGATCAAGTTAGAGAGACATTTTTTCCTCCCCCTGTGTCTTCTCCACTTCTCGAGGCAAAACATTATAGTGGAGGACTTTATTCATCACCCCATAGGAATTCTTGAGTCCCCTAACTTGAATTTGCCTTTGAACTATGAAGGGTCCTCATACATCAAGCTCCTGTACTCTTGGAGTGATTTACTTCCTCGGATGTTATGGGGAAAGGTGAGGTTGTTGGCCAAAGGCCTCTAATACTTCAATACCGCAATGATGACTACAGGAGTGACCTCGATCATTTTCCCCTCACATTCATCCTTAGCAACCACAAGTCCACATCCACTACTGCTAATCGCTGATAAAACTCCCAATAGTAGGGGAGCACATGCCCGCTCACTACCTGGAACCAAAAATGTTACCCAAGGCCCTCAATTGCCTAGATCACATCATCGTGTGACCCTGGCATAGGTCTATCCATTTGCTACCTACACGACACATTCTTGGCTTTAATACTCTCTGTGTGAGGGTCATTCCTCTATTTCTTCCTTTGTTCTCCACCACCGGAGGTCATGTCCTCCACTCTATTATGGGACTCGATTCTTGCTTGTGGTGATGGAATAGGGCCCATTTATTTGGTGAGGGCCATCACAATAAAAAATGCCCATAGGGCGAGGAAAGGTAATACCCAACCCAAAAATAACTCAAAAAAACCAAAAGATGAAGGTGGAGACTTATCCATTCTAGACATTGTTCCAAAATCCAAGAATTGAGTGAGAATCACAACTTTTGATGGAGTTGGTGATGTTTTATGGAGAAAATAGGGTTTTGGGGGTTTTGAGAGAAAAGAGGTAGGGAAGTAAAAGGAAATCAAGAGGAATCAAAGTTTTAGGGAGAAAATTGATGGAGATGAAGGATGCCCACGGTTTCCTTGAATGTTTGGAGGGTTTTAAGAGAGGAGATAGTGTTTTTCAAAAGGGAGATGAAGGGTTTTCTTGAGAATTTGGGTTTAAAACCCTTGTTTTTTAGATTATGGGCAAGAGCTACCGGTGGCTCGTGAGTTTGCTACCAATTGTTGATCCTTTTGGAAAAATTCTACCGGTAGATCATGCTTCTTCCATCAGTAGTTGAACCTTCTGGAAAACTTCTATAGGTGGGTAATGCTTCTTCTACCAATAGCTGACCCTTCTTTTTTTCCATCCATTCAGCCACAAGCTACTGGTAGCTTGATTAGCATCAACTATTGCACATTTTGTATGCTCTTTATACCCTTTTATACTTGCTTTTGTTATGAATTTGGGGAGAAATGCATTTAATCTACCTTTTAATTAAATTTTGTGTGCATGTAGGTGAAGAGTTGTAAATGGCTTGAGTTTTTTATTAGGATGGGGAGGGGGGAAGGGGGCTTGAACCCTTGACCTCAAGAAGGCAAAGCCTTCACAAGGAAAAGAGTACCATTGAACCAAAGGGCCATTGGTGTAAATGGCTTGAGTTAAACCCCCATCGTAGTACTTAAAGACAATGGAAATGAGGGGGTGCTTAATGGGAGGCTTGGAAGGTGAAGAAATCAAGGAAAGGCATTTTAGGAGAAAACCTTCCGGAAGGTTTGCACTTGGTTTGCCTATGCCCTCTCAAAACCATCTGGAAGGTTTTGCTTGCTGGAATTAACTTTCCAGAAGGTTTGCATCGATCTTCTAGAAGGTTAAGCTCACTAGATAGTTTTTTCCACTTACCCTACCAAAACCTTTTAGAAGGTTTGCATCAACCTTCCAGAAGGTTTTGCCTAGAAATGTCAGACAGCTTGTAACTCAAGCTCTGCCACTTGGGGGTCCCACCTATAATTCTCCCACTTGTCCTCTGACATCTCTTACACACATACAAGCCTCCATACACTTCAAGTTGGACTTTGGTAGCCAATGCATTAATGAGGAAGAGGGAGAAGATGGATGCCTAGGAAGTTGTAGGCTAGGGTTGTCCTAGCCTGCCCAAGCCATCAACTCAGCCCCCATTGATGGGAAGTGCTTGATGTTTTCCGTTGTATTTTCTAGCCTCCGGACATCATCCCTCAATGTGTATAGCTTATAAGAATGGGAGAGTGTCACTCTCCCTTGGAATGATAGGGGAAAAGGGGCAACAAAATGGTGGATGGAATGGAATGAAATGAACAAAATATGTGTGTGGAATGAAATGTACAAAATGTGTGTAATGTTGTTAACAAACGTGCTCCCAAAGCGCAAGGAGTCTTTTGAATGTCGTGTTTTACTTGGAAATGTATTCCAAGGTCATCTCCTCAGCAAAGGAAAGTTAAAGTGTGGTGAAGTTGATTTTGTGAAAAAGGAAAGTGTAAAATCTTGTCATTAGTTTTGGTGAGTTTTGTTCTTAATGAAAATGCAAGAAAACAAGTGTTGGCTAATCCTAAGGGTTCATTCTAATAGGAATACCAAATCAACTAGAAACCTTCCTCGAATGGTGCATAGATGAACGATTGATTCATGGGAAGCTTGGGACTAAAATGAAGGTGAGTATTCAAGCATACACCATGACCAGGCCTACGGTGTATCAAGAATTCACAACCATGTCCTCACCCCAACCCAGTCAAACCGAACTATCATATACCGAGAGGAGAAAAGAACATGAGTTGGAATGGCATGCCCAAGAGGAGGTCTCCCTTGGATTAGACAACTTAAAATCTAGCTATTCATAAATAAAGGAAAGACATGCATAATGTAAAGAGTGAAGCATGAAACTTAACTTAATGCTAGAAATCTTAAACTATGAAGAAAAATATTCAATACCCATTTTAAAAGTTGAAATGAAGAAAAACTTAAAATAACAATGGTAGATTCAAGAATATGTAACTAAACTTGCAATAAACTTGAAATGAATCAGATTAAAGTGCAAGAGTTAAGGATTACAAGAAATTGAAAGCTTACTACAACTAAAATGGAAAAGAAAATGAAAAAATATAAAATTTACACTATTCATCATCTTCTTCATTGGATTTTCTAAGCTTAGGTGGCCACCCCTTCAATGGCTTGTGAATGCTGAATATATGGAGTGTGAGCCTTGCATTTTCGTCCATTGTGGTCCCCCCAAGGTGTGTGCAAGCATCCCATCAATAGGGGGCTGAATTGATGCATTGCATAGGCTAAGACAAGCCTAGCCTGCAACTCTCCTAGTTGCCCCCTTCTCTCTCATCCCCATTAGTGTCATTGCCTCAAAGTCTTCCACAAGGGTGTAGGAATCATGTAAATGTGTAACGAATGTCAGGGGACAAGTGGAGGAATCAATGGTGGGACCCCCAAGCAAGTAAAGCATGGCTTGCAGGTGTTGTGGGCTGTCCAGCAGACAATACCGGTACTGTGTACCGGTACCTCGAACTCCAGAGGCAGAACCGTACCGGTACTGCCTACCGATACTGTTTTTGCTGCAGACCATTTTTTGTAGAATCATCATAACTTTTGCTCCAACCATCTGATGGAGTTGAAAGTTTGATACAATATAGAAGACATCCAAATCTACAATCTTTATGTTTATCACTTTTTCAGATTCGAAGCAGATCATGGTCAAAAAGGAGGAAAACTGAGGTACTACTACAAAATGGTGTGGTTGCTGATGCCTATGTTACCAACCACCAATACCTCCTTGATTTCTTTCACTTTTAAGCCTCCAAATCCTCATGTAATGTGTCCATCTCTTCACCACACATCCACACATAATTGCAAGGTTCTAAAATCCATCATTTATGCTATAATTACCTACAACATCGAAAATTCAACATTGTTGACAACTTTGGCTAACTCTAAGTACTTAAATGCAAAAATTGAGTTAAAATGCACGTAATGAGGCCTTCAAATATGCAATATTATGTGCTCATTAGGAAGCCTCTTACACAAGCTACAGGACTTCCATGGACGAGAATGAAGGATCACCTGACAATTTTACAACATTGTTCAGCATTGTAGAGAGAGAAGCTCAAGGAGGTAGACATAGTATTAGAGAGAGAAGTTAGATTTTTGCATTTCCTTTACCCATTTCACTTGCAATCTGCTTTAAGACTCTTGTAAGCTTCATTTATTGTACTTACATGTCATTTATTTCAAGTGTATTGCAAGTTTAGTTAAGTATCTTGGAATCTACCGTTGTTATATTCAAGTTTTCACTTCAAGCTTTTAAGGTGGGTATTAAATGCACTCATTTTTTTAGTTTCACTTTTCTTTACATTAACACAAGTTTTAATCTCTATTCCAATACCATGTCTCTTTACACATTGTATGTCTTTGCATTTAACATGAGTAGCTAAGCTTTAAGTTGGCTAATCCAAGGGAGATTTGCTCTTGGGTATGCTAAATCCACTCTTCTTCATCCCTCCTTGGAGTGTAAGGTGGTTTGGTTTGACTAGGTTGAGTGTGGATGTGGTTGTGAGCTATTGATACACTGTAGACTTGTCACAGGGCATGCTTAAGACTTTACCTCCATTTTAGTCCCTCGCTTCCTACAAACCAATTGAATGCCTACACACCATTGGAAGAATGATTAGAGTTGATTTGCCATTCCTATTGGAATGACCCTTTTTGATTAGCCAACCTTTTTTTTTTTTTTGAACTTTTCACCAAAAGCACAACTCATCAAAACACCAATCTAAAAGATTTTACACTTTTCCATTTTTATAAAATCACCTGCACCACAATTTGACCTTCCTTCCCTGAGGATACAACCTTGGAATACCCATTCCAAGTAAAATGAGACACTCGAAAGTCTCTCTATGCTTGGGGAGCACTTTTGCACACACATACACACACACACACATTTTGTTCATCAACACATTTTTTCCCCATTTCTTTCATGATATCCGAGGGACTCACCTAAACGTATAAGCCACATATACATTACCAGAATCATGGTCAAAAAATAGGGCCAAAGCGAATCAAGCATTTTTTTGCGCCGTTGCTGGGAAAGGTAAATCGTTGATTTTAAAAGGTGATTTTTGGACAACAGAGGTAAGTCTCATGATTTTCATAACAAGCTAAGGTACATTGATCCTTGCACATATTTTTTTTACCCGTTTTTTCATTTGTAGATATTGTTTTGTATGTGGGGATGGGGTGACCAAAATAGATTGGTTAGATGACCCATAGGCCCCAACATGAATAAGGAGTGCAAGACCCTAGAATTCAAAACCCTGTAATGCATTTCCCTCCTACTAATGAAGGGAACAATATCCCTACTGATCCTCCAGTGAGGTCAATGCGAGATTATCTTCAACCCACTCGTAGCACCACTCCCTCATGAATTCTCTTGTCAATCCAAGCTAATGCCTTCGTAGTTAAGCTAGAAATGTTGCAACTACTTCCTCAATTCCACATAATTGAAAGAGAGAATCCTTATTTTCATATTAAGAAATTCAAAGAAATAGTAGCAACGTTCCTCACTAATCATGCTATAGAAGACATAGCCCAAATGAAATTGTTCCCTTTTTCCCTTAAAGACAAGGCAAAATAGTGGTTGAATTCCTCGAAGCCTTGATCAATAAGCTCTTGGGCACAAATACTTTTTGAGTTTTTGAATAATTTTTTTTTTGGTGTCTAAAACCACCGCTCTTAAAAAGAAAATCCAAAACCTATCGGAAAAGCCCCATGAGAAATTTTATCAATGTTGTCCATTCCACACCATGGCTTTGAACCATGACAATTGGTGAGTTTCTTCTATGAAGGGATTACATAGGGCCATCAAGAGTTCATAGACATGATGTGCAATGGGGAGTTTTTAACCAAGGATCCCAATTAGGCCCTAGAATACTTTAGTACATTGGCAAAAATGTTCAATCTTGGGATATTATGGATCCTACCGATGTACCAAAGTCTTCTCTGGGTAGTAATCAATCAAGTGGGGGAGGGATGTATAATCTAAGGGATTGGGAGGATTTGCATACCAAAATCACCAAGTTGTCTCGGAAAGTGGAGAGTCTAGAGGTCAGTAGGATACATGACGTGTCCAACATTTCTAAGACCGTGGAGTTTTGCTCTATCTGTGAGAGTGTTGAGCATTCTATAATGGAGTGCCCTAACATTCAGGCGCTTAAGGAGTCTACCATGAGCAAATCAATTCCTTTAACCAAAGAAGGGAATCATTCTCCCCACACTCTAACACTTATAATTCGGGTTGGAGTAATCACCCAAACTTTAGTTGGAAGAATTAGAATCCCACTCCTTGATGCCATAAAGAAAATCCCGTCATGTGCCAAGATCATGAAGGACTTGTAAACAATGAAAAGGAAATTGAATGTTCACAAGAAGGCATTCTTCACTAAGCAAGTGAGCTCAATCTTGAGGACAAACATGATGTGAAAGTTCAAAGATCTCAGATGCCCTACTATTGTCATCACAATAGGGAATTACTAGGTGAACCAAGTGCTTCTTGATTTGGGGGCAAGTGTCAACGTTGTACCCTATTTGGTGTATCAACAACTCCAACTTCAGGAGTTAAAGCAAACCCCAATCATTCTTCAATTGGCGGACCGAAGCATTCGAACACCGAGGGGAGTAGTAGAGGATGTCTTAGTTTAAGTGGATAATTTTTATTTCCTTGTCGATTTTATTGTACTTGAAACTCATCCAGTTGCTAACCCTAGCTCACAAATTCCTGTCATACTAGGTAGGCCTTTCCTTGCTACTTCTAATGTTGTGATTAATTGCAAGAATAGACTGATGAAGCTTAATTTCGGGAATATGACTATAGACCTCAATGTATTCAATTTGTGCGAACAACCAAGGGACAAATTGATACCTTGGTGGAGGATCACTTGGAACTATTGAGCATGTTGAAGTTGGGAGAGGAGAAGAGTATTGATCAAGAGGAGTAAAAAATTTAAAAAGGGTGAAAAATGGACCCCTACATTTGAGAAGCTTCCACTTCAAGACAAGAAGATCTTTCCATCGAATGTGCAAAATCTCACCTTGGAGTTGAAGCCTTTACCAACCAACCTCAAATATTCATTCTTGAGGGAACATGAGACCTTCCTGGTGGTAATAAGCTCAACTTTGGAGGCAAGCCAAGAGGAAGAGTTGTTATGTGTGTTGAGGAGTCACAAAGGAGCCATCAGGTGGACCATAGCCGACATTAAGGGGATTAGTCCCCTCATTTGCACTCATAGGATTTACTTGGAGGAAGATACAAACCATCCCAACAACCACAATTGAGACTTAACCCCATTATGAAAGACATGGTAAGGGATGAGGTACTTAAGCTACTTGATGTGGGCATCATAGTTCCAATTGTCGATAGTAAGTGGGTTAGTTCCACGCAAGTAGTACCCAAGAAATCTGGAGTTACAGTTGTGGCAAATGAGGATCAAGAAAAGACCACCTTCACTTGCCCTTTTGGTACCTTTGCCAACCGACGCATTCCATTTGGGTTGTGTAATACCCCAGGGAGTTTTCAAAGACGTGTGATAAGAATTTTTAGTGACATGGAAGGAAAAGATCATGGAAGTCTTTATGGATGACTTTTTCGTATTTGGGAATTCATTTGAGGGATGTTTGTAGAACTTAGAGAAATTGCTCGAACACATCGTCTCGACAAAGAGGATTGAAGTCGACAAATCAAAGGTTGAAGTAATTTCCAACCTCCCCACATCGAAGGTCATCAAAGACATCAAGTCGTTTCTTGGTCATGCTGGTTTTTATCGTAGCTTTATAAAGGACTATTGTGCATTGGCTTGACCCTTGACCAACTTGCTTTCTAAAGATGTCCCATTCGTGTGGTCAGATAATTGTGAGACATCATTTAAAAAACTAAAAAACATGCTCACTACACCTCCGATTATATGACCACCCAAGTGGGACTTACCAATTGAGCTCATGTGCGACACGAGTGATTACATAGTTAGCGTTGTACTTGGTCAAAGGGAGGATAAGAGACCTTATGTAATATACTATGCTAGTAAAAATTTTAACGAGGCATAAATGAATTACACTACTACTAAAAATGAATTGCTAGCTATAGTATTTGCATTGGAGAAATTTTGGACATACATCATTGGTTCACCTATAGTAGTCTATACTGATCACTCTACTTTGAAGTATCTTTTGTCCATGCAGGATGCAAAGTCGAGACTCATTAGGTGGATACTCCTCCTACAATAATTCAACTTGACGATCAAAGACAAAAATGGAATGGAAAATATGGTGGCAGACCATTTATCTCGACTTACGGTTCAAGATGCTGATGAGCATATTCCTATCCTAGACTCTGTTCCTAATGAGCATTTATTGTCTATTCATTATGTTTGTCCTTCGTATGCTAACATATGCAATTATCTTGCTATAGGACAAATACCACCGCACTGGAGCCCAGAGGATAGACCGAGATTTATGGCTGATGTGAAGTACTTTTACTTCAACAACCAGTACTTGTTCAAGTACTACCCTGACCAACTCATGAGGAGATGTATGCCTGAGAATGGACAATGGGACATCCTTGCATTCTGCCATTTCGAAGCGTGCAATGGACATTTCTCTTACAAGAAGACTTTGGCTAATGTTTTACAATTAGGTTTTTATTGACCCTCATTAATCAAATACTGTGTTTCTTTCTGTAAATAATGTGATAGGTGCCAACGTTTGGGTAGTGTGACACAAAGGTCCATGATGCCCCTCTTTCCTGTACTTGTTATCAAGATATTTGACTGTTGGCACATCGAATTCATGGGTCCCTTCCCATGTTATTTTGGTACCTGTAAATTCTACAGACAATGGACTATGTGTCCAAATGGGTGGAGGCTATCCCAACCAAGACCAATGACCACCGGGTCGTGGTCAAGTTCTTAAAAGAGAACATCTTTTCAAGGTTTGGGATGCCTCGTGGTATGATCAGAGATGGTGGTTCTCATTTCTATAATAGGTCATTTGCATCCTTAATGCATAAGTATGGCATCACACACAAGGTGTCCAACTCTTATCACCCACAAACCAATGGCCAAGCCGAATTAGCCAATAGGGAGATCAAGAACATCCTAGAGAAAAATGGTGAATGATTAACCTTACTTAATATATAAATCAGAATAGTTACATAAGTCAATATAGTAAAATAAAATACCGAAAAGCTATTGATTAGAGTCAATTAGGGTTTGTGCGATAATTAGGGTTTTATGTGTGTTATATTTAAAATATTCAGGGTTTGATGCTGAATTACCAGATAATGCAATAAGCAATGTATAAAACCTTGGAACAACAAAGGATAAAGTGTAATTTCAACAAAAGGAGAGTCAGTATATATGCAAGTGGGAAAATCCAACAAGATGCCACCGTTCGAACGGTGGTGATGGTGTCCGGATGGTGGTCCAAAGGTGGCTGATGATGATCTTCCACCTCTTGCTTGCCTGATGCCTATATAAAGGGGCTTGCTCTTCATTTCTAAAGGAGGTCGGATCCAAGGGGAGTTCAGAGAGAAATCCAAAAGAGAAAAACAGAAAGAAAAACTTGCAACTCGATCCCGTTTGTTATACACTTCAGTCCAAACTCTGTATTTTTACATTTCTGTTATATCTTTCTATTCGGATAGTTGAACTACCGTCACCTTTTTGTCATAACTGATAATGAAGGTGATTGTGTTTCAGTTGTTCCTTGTGAAAGACATTTGAGGGTTTATATTTTAATTTCAGTTATAGTGGAAACTGCCCACACTCCTTGCTTGTCTGTAGCAATGGGGTGTGAGTAGTTACTTTATACTCCGGTGAGAGGTGAACATATGTATAATAATGGTTAAATTCTGGAGATGCTAATGTTTTATATATTTATATATCTATCTAGTATATGCTTCATGCATGATACAATGATGTACATGATTTCAGTGTTGTGCCTGGAATTATGTCATCAGTGCATCATCAACCTGCCGGTTAAACAACCACGGCATTCCTATCGGTATGCTTTATCCTCCACCGGAATGCTAAGAATGTTAATTGATGCATGGTACAAAACCTAAATGATCCTAATGAATGGCTCGTCCTTCTGGATTTATCAAGGTTATTTAATTACTATATATATATATATACATATATATATATATAATTATATAACTAACAGACTAATAACCTAAGTGATCCTCATGAATGGCTTGTCCTTCTGGATTACTCAGATCATTTAACTGGTATAAATGATAATATTCTCAGTCTAACAACCACGACATTCCTATCAGTATGGTTTATCCTCCACCAGAATGCTGAGGATGTTTAACTGGTATATGTATCACAGATACAGTCAAATGAATAATTCAAGAATTCCTCATGAATGACTTGTCCTTCTGATTTTCTTGGATTAGTTAATTGACACATCTATAACCATCTAACCTAAGAAATTGTTGTGTTATGACTAATACCACCAGTTAACCTAAGAAGTGGCTGTGTTATGGTTTATTATGTATGCATCTACCATTATGAAGACAAATGAATAATCATGAATGTCTTGTCCTTCTAGTTTGCTTGGATTAATTAATTGTCATGGATACCACCAGCTAACCTAAGAAGTTGTTGTATGATGGTTTAGATACATCAGACCTACCAGTTGATTTGCCAGTAACATGGAAGTTGATTGCTGTAAGGTAGCATTTCCAATATTTAACTAATATAATTCATATGTGATCCTTCTACTCAATGATACTTTTTATTATTTTCTAAAGCTATCTGCAACATAACCTTTTAATTAAACTAGTTATCAATCTAAACTCATATCACAAGCTATCTGTGAAACCCGGGAAAATTTGAACTTTTTCTTAGAAAATGGTAGAATGATAATTTGAAATCCTAATGCGTATTTAAAATACTCATGTTCTAGACCTCGAATGAGAAAACAGAGTTCACCGTTAGATTCATATCACAAAATCTAGTCACCCTGTTAAATTTCGTCGAATTCTGAGATAGTCAAATTTTTGCATGTCGTTTGAGATGTCTGCAAGGCGAATGACATTTTAAAGGTCCCCAAAAATGAATTTTTAAAAAATTTCTTAAAATTAAGTTAAAGTTCCAATAAAATTAATTTAAACTAAATTTGAGGTATAACGAATCGTTTCGGGATGGAAAACGGACCCAAAAGTCAAAAATATGCGGTGCGATGTGGACTGCACATTTGGGACTATAAATATCTACTTAAATTAGATATTTTGGGAAACATATCTCATTGTCTTGACCCTTGGCCTGCCATAGAGAGAAGAGAGTGAAAAGAGAGAAAACAAAAAGTTCTTCAAGCTTCAATCCAGGATTCCTGGAGTTCCCACGGTCGGAATTCGTCGAACCAATAATCAAAGTTCATCTCCTCGACAAGGCTTCGTGTACATACCAAGAAAAGTGAATTTCACCAAAGGTCCAATGAAAATTTTTTGGAGGAATCAAAGGATCTTGGGCTTGTTTTGGCGTTTTTAGAAGTTCTACCACTTCCTACACGCTACAAGAGGTAGGGTTCTTCCTACTTTGGTTTTACTCTTACCTTAAGGGTTTATTTTTGTGGCTGAAACATGACTGCTTTGTGGATGATTGGTGGGCTGTCTAGTGTCCGTTTATGGATTGTTTAAGGGGCTGCTAAGTGGCGGAATCGTGCGCTGCTTAGTGGTTGTTTTATAGTTGTTTTAAGGGGCTGTTTATGGCTATTTTATGGGCTATCTTATGTTGTTTATTGGGGCTGTTTTATGGCCATTTAGGGGCTGAATTGTGGGCTGCATAGTGGCTAAATTTTGGGCCACTAAGGGCTGATTTTTATGTGTGTTGTTATGTGCTATATTTTCCCTTTTAAATTAAGTGTATTTTTGACATAGATTATGTAATAACATGCTTGTCAATTGTGTTGAATATAAAAGTTGTCACATGCTAGTTGATGTTTTGACATTGTGATAAAATTTTGGAAATTATTTGCATGTGATATAAATCGTCATGGTAGACATTGATATGTAGAATTTGTTTCTTTGGCATGCATTGCAATATGGACATGGAATTGACATCACATTCATGGGCATGAGTCATGAGTGTGGGTGTGTGTATGCATGGTTAATCAAACACCATTCTTGGTGATTGATGGGTGGACTCGAAAAAATTGGGTTAAAAATCGGAATGAGTCGCATGGTTGCACGAAAGAAAAACTTGTGTCACGTATAACAAGAAGGGGTAGATTCCCCCCTCGGGTGCAAGACCCAGCGACTTGGTTATACACTCTCCTACGGTGAAATTCCATAAAAGTGTAGTATTGTGTACAGAACCAGCGGTATAAAATCCAAAATCCGTTGCCCAATAAGACACAAGATTTTGATTTATAAGTACTCATACAATGAGTAACACCCATCAATGATTTGGTTTTATAATAAATAACTTTTATTTCAAACGATCATTTGGTGGATTTTTCGTCAATTGATGGATTCAATATACCTTGGCATTGCATTATGTCGTGGGAGTCGATGATGACTTGGGTTTAAGTGCATGCGTGAGTATCATCTCATTTCATAGAATGACATGGTTGCATTCCACATTTAATGCATATTCTTGTATGAAATGATTGTTAAATATTGTTTGTTGCTTATACACACCTCATATGCATCTAAGGTGGGGAGTAGCCTCTGTAGGGATTATTCTACTAGGCATTGGCTCACCCTATACGGGAAAATATTTCAGGTGGAAGAGATACACCGGTGGATGGCTCCAATTTGGACCCTCATGTTTAAAGAAAGTCGAATGTGGCTTTATTTTGTGTTAATGTAAAACATTTGTGGAAATAATGTTTTGAGCATGTAATCTTTTGCAAATAATTGTAATAGAACTTATATAGACTATGGTTAAACTAACCTTGCATGTTTTGATATAAATATGGATAATTGGACCTTGTGTGACCAATGTTTACTTATAATTGGACCCGGTGTGGTCATTGTTGAATATTGGACCTCAGATGGGTCTTGTTATTATATGATTGCATAGGTTGAGTTTTGGGTAGAGCTTCCCATAAAAAGGAGACATTGCTCGAATTTTGTCAAAATTATGGTTCCCGGTAAATGGGGCACAATGGTGATATCAAATTACTCGGTATCCATGGGTATTTCGCAGGTTGATGGGTAATTAATGAACCCTCAGATTTTGGGGTGTCACAACTCGGTATCAGATCCTAGGCATACGAATAACCTAGGGCTCGATGGGCACGGGTATAGACCATTGCATTCCATATGCATTTCATGTAATGTGCTCTACTTGCTACATGTAATGTGTTACTTGTTATGTGAATTATATGCATGATTGAAATGTATATGGAAGGGAATACACTGGGGTTATAAAACATAACCTTGGGAGTTTGGAAAAAAAACGGATGAACGGTATAATTCATTGTGTAAATGTCTACTAAATACTTGATCCCTAACATGGGATATTAACTTATTGATCTATTGTTATCTTATGTGTGTGTAGATCGGAAATAGAGGAAGGTGACGTCGGGGTGGAAAGAATAACCAACCACTACCACCGGCCTTTGACCAACAAGCCTTCATGGAGGCCATTGGTGTGGCGGCGGCGACGGCTACCATTGCACAAGTTAGTGCTACAGCCACTAGTATTGCACAGAGAGGTGCAATTGGGAGTCAAGGAGGTTCAAGTCACCTCCAGAAGTTCAAGGCACACATTCCTCTGATCTTTCGAGGAGGGACGGATCCTATGGTGGCTGGCCATTGGTTCCGACAAGTGGACAAGATCTTGTGGGCTATGGAGATTACCTCCGACACCACAAAGATAACGCTAGCTACTTTTCAGCTAAAGGGAGAATCCCAAGTGTGGTGGGATTGGGTCAAGGACTCCAAGAACTTAGAGGTAATGACATGGGCAGAATTCAAGGAGCTCTTTATGGGCAAGTACTTCCTAACGGCTGCTCGACATGCAAAGGCTTGAGAGTTCTTAGACTTGAGACAAGGGACGATGATAGTGATGGAGTATGTGGCTAAGTTCACAGAGTTAGCCCGTTTCACTGATGACTACGGGGCCACAGATATGGCCAAAGTGAGGAAGTTTGAGGATGGTCATACATTGTCCATCCGGGGTAAAATTGTGGGTCTTCTTCTGCAAGACTTAGACTCGATGGTTGCGACTACTATGGCCATTGGGAGAGAGGTGGATGACGCAAGGAGCATCCAGAAGTTTGGTGCAAAAGATAAGAAGAATGAGGGCAATCCTCTTCTTCTAGCTCGGGGAAGAAGTAGAGGACTTCTACTCCACAAGGGTTTCAGGGACAGGGCTGCAACTATCAAGGCTAAGGCCAAGGTCAATCCTCCCAAGGTGGGAGAAATCAGAGACCTTCCTACCAGGCAGGCCAAAGGACTTGCTATCATTGCCACCAACTGGGTCACATAAAGTGAGATTGTCCTCAGAGGCAAGGATCCCAAAGTTATAATTCATCTCAATCCCAAACTTCGGTGGGTCAGCTACAGACATATTATACTCATCATCACCCTACCATGGCCCAGGGGATCCAGTACGAGTTCCAAAAATGCTACTCAAGCCCAAACTACTTCGCGTGCAGGGATTCTGTAATTCAGCTAGATGGGTTAGGGCAAGGGTAGAGGCCAAGGCCAGGGCTTACAAGTCGGTACTTTGAGGACCCAGGGGCATGTCTATGCCATGATACCTCAGACTGAGCCGGTAGATCCGTTAGTGATATAGGGTACATTTCTACTCTCTCGCTTATGCGCAAGGGTATTATTTGATTCTGGTGCATCACATTCATTTATTGATGCATCTTGTGTGCAAGACTTGGGCTTAGAGGTTGAGACCTTGGAAGAGCCATTGCATGTGAGTTCTCCCATACGAGCTAGGGTGAGAATTGATCAGATATGCCGGGGTTGTGAGTTAGAGATCTTAGGGATTTTACTCACCTTTGATCTTAGGGTCATGAACATGTCTGAGTTTGATGTTATCCTTGGTATGGATTGGTTGGCGGCACATCGGGTAGTCATTGATTATGATCGAAAGTGGGTCACTGCTTTTACGCCGAAGGGTATTTGTTTCAAGTTCTAGGGGGAAAAGCGTGATGCTTTACCTCAAGCCGTGTACGACAAAGAAAAGACTTTGGAGGAATCAAAGGTTCTTGGGCTTGTTTTGGCGTTTTTAGAAGTTCTACCACTTCCTACATGCTACAAGAGGTAGGGTTCTTCCTACTTTGGTTTTACTCCTACCTTAAGGGTTTATTTTTGTGGCTGAAACATGACTGATTTGTGAATGATTGGTGGGCTATCTAGTGTCCGTTTATGGACTGTTTAAGGGGCTGCTTAGTGGCAAAATCGTGGGCTGCTTAGTGGCTAATTTATAGGCTGTCTTATAGTTGTTTTAAGGGGCTGTTTATGGCTATTTTATGGGCTATCTTATGGCTATTTTTTGGGGTTCTTTTATGGCCGTTTAGGGGCTGAATTATGGGTTGCTTAGTGGCTAATTTCTGGGCTGTTTAGTGGTTGATTTGTGGGTTGTTTAGTGGCTAAATTTTGGCCCACTATGGGCTGATTTTTATGTGGGCTGTTATCTGCTATATTTTGCCTTTTAAATTAAGTGTATTTTTGACATAGATTATGTAATAACATGCTTGTCATTTGTGTTGAATATAAAAGTTGACACATGCTAGTTGATGTTTTGACATTGTGATGAAATTTTGGAAATTATTTGCATGTGATATATAAATCGCCATGGTGGACATTGATATGTAGAATTTGTTCCTTTGGCATGCATTGCAATATGGACATGAAATTGACATCACATTCACGGGCATGAGTCATGAGTGTGGGTGTGTGTATGCATGGTTAATCAAACACCATTCTTGGTGATTGATGGGTGGACTCGAGAAAGTTGGGTTAAAAACCCGAATGAGTCTCATAGTTGCACGAAAGAAAAACTTGTGTCAGGTATAGCAAGAATAATAGATTCCCCCCTCGGGTGCAAGACCCGGCGACTTGGTTATACACTCCCCTGTGGTGAAATTCCAAAAAAATGTAGTATGGTGTACGGAATCGGCGGTATAAAATCTAAAATCTGTTGCCCAACAAGACACAAGATTTTGATTTATAAGTACTCATACAATGAGTAACACCCATCAATGATTTGGTTTTATAATAAAACAACTTTTATTTCAAACGATCATTTGGTGGATTTTTTCATCAATTGGCATTTCATTGTGTGGTGGGAGTCAGTGATGACTTGGGTTTAAGTGCATGAGTGAGTATCATCTCATTTCATGGCATAACATGGTTGCATTCCACATTTAATGCATATTCTTGTATGGAATAATTGTTAAATGTTGTTTGTTTCTTATACACACCACATATGCATCTAAGGTGGGGAGTAGTCGTTGTAGGGATTATTCTACTAGGCATTGGCTCACCCTATACGGGAAAATATTTCAGGTGGAAGAGATACACTGGTGGATGGCTCCAATTTGGACCCTCATGTTTGAAGAAAGCCAAATGTGGCTTTATTTTGTGTTAATGTAAAACATTTGTGGAAATAATGTTTTTGGCATGTAATCTTTTGCAAATAATTGTAATAGAACTTATATAGACTATTGTTAAACTAACCTTGCATGTTTTGATATAAATATGGACAATTAGACCCGGTGTGGCCAATGTTTACTTATAATTGGACCCGGTGTGGTCATTGTTGAATATTGGACCTCAGATGGGTCTTGTTATTATATGATTACACAGGTTGAGTTTTGGGTAGAGTTTCCTATACAAATTAGACATTGCCCGAATTTTGTCAAAATTATGGTTCCCGGTAAATGGGGCATAATGGCGATATCGAATTACTCGGTATCCACGGGTATTCCGCGGGTTGATGGTTAATTAACGGACCCCCGGATTTTGGGGTGTCACACTATCACATGCTGTCATATCTAAGATAAACAACTTTACTATTTTTGTTTTATTTCCTAATTACACACACTCTTCATGGGATTGATACTTGGACTAAAAATCTAGAAAACTATAATTGGACCACTTATACTTGGGTGTATAATATTAATCTGATCATGAAAAAGTGCAAATCAAGTTTTTGGCGCCATTGCCGGAGAGTTGCAGTAATTTGAAATTAAACAAGATAGACAATTACACACACTCTTCATGAAACTTTCATTTTGAAATATGACCTTGGAATTAAATATTTTTAACAGTGGTAAACAACCTAGAGAAGAAGATGAAGTGCATGAAATATATTTTGTTGAGATATTAACCTAAAATTTTGTTGAAAAGGTTTTTCTGGAAAAATATTTATACACAGTAAAATCTATATTTGAGAATGAATCAGAAAATATAGAAAAACCAGAATGTGAAAATCTGTTACATAAATCTATAGAATCTAATACCAAAATCTTTAAACCAGATTTAAAAACACTTCCAACCAATCTAAAATATGTTTTTCTAGAAAAAAAATTAAATTTATCCCGTAATTATATCATCGAATTTATTTGAAAATCAAGAAAAATAATTAAAAAAAGTTTTAAAAGATCATCAAAGTGTTCTTGGATGGACAATTGCAGATATAAAAGGTATAAGCCCACTTCTATGTACTCATTGTATATATTTAGAAGAAAATGTTAAATCATCTCGTCAAATTCAAAGAAGATTAAATTCACACTTGAAAGAGGTGGTTCGTAATGAAGTACTTAAATTATTAGATGCAAATATTATCTATCCTATATATGATAGTAAATGGATTAGTCCTACACAAGTAGTTCCAAAAAAAGTTTGGTGTTACTGTAATACAAAATAAAGAAAATAAATTAGTCCTAATGCGTACAATCACAGGTTGGCGTGTATGTATTGACTATCGGAAGCTAAATTCACTCACCAGAAAAGATCACTTTTCATTGTCTTTTTTTGATCAAGTCTTAGAAAGAATAGCTGGTCATGCATATTACTATTTTCTTGATGGATATTTTGGATATAATCCGATTGAGATTGCGATAAATGATCAAGAAAAAACTACATTTACATGTCCTTTTGGCACTTTTGCATATAAAAGAATGCCTTTTGGATTATGTAACGAGCCAGCTACTTTCCAACGTTGTATGTTAAATATATTCAGTGATATGGTAGAACAATATCTAGACATCTTTATGAACGATTTTTCAATTTATGGGGATTCGTTTCATATATGTCTAGAAAATCTGAAAAAAGGGCTCATTCGATGTGAAGAAACAAACCTTGTTTTAAATTGGAAAAAATGTCATTTCATGGTTACACAAGGTATTGCTCTAGGCCATATAGTATCCAGAAAAAGAATTGAAGTTGATAAATCAAAAATTGATCTAATAGCTAATCTGCCTTCATCAAAAATAGTAAAAGATATTCGCTCATTTCTAGGTCATGCAGGATTTTACAAAAGATTTATAAAAAATTTCAGTTTAATAGTCAAGCCTATATGTAATCTGTTATGTCAAGATATGCTATTTGAACAAAATGAAACATGCCAACTATCATTTGATAAATTAAAAAACATTCTTATTTCTGCACCTATCATGCAACCTCCTGACTGGTCGTTACCTTTTGAAATAATGTGTGATGCAAATGATTATGCGATAGGAGCTGTACTAGGGCAAAGAAAAGAAAAAAAAACCTTATGTTATGTACTATGCAAGTAAAACACTACATGATGCACAAATAAACTATTCAACCACATAAAAAGAACTACTTGCTGTTGTATTTGCATTAGATAAATTTTGTTCATATCTAGCTGAATCATTAATTGTTGTATTTACCGATTAGGCAGCTTTAAAATACTTACTTACTAAAAAAGATGCTAAACCATGTTTCCTACATTGGATATTGTTACCACAAGAATTTGATTTAATCATCAAAGATAAGAAAGGAGTAGAGAATGTGGTAGCTGATCACTTATTAATGGTAAATTATGAAATAAAAGAAGAACCAACTCCGATTAGATAAACCTTTCTAGATGAACAATTGTTAGCAATAACAGAAATACCATGGTATAGATATAGCTAATTATTTAGCTACTGGTACTATTTCTTCTAATTATACCTACTCTGATAGAAATAAGTTTCTAAGTGAGATACGTAACTTTTTCTGGGAAGATCCTTATCTGTTTAAATATTGTAAAGATCAAATCATAAGGCATTATGTACCTAAACATGAAATACGACAGGTAATTCAGTTTTGTCACTCCGAAGCTTGTGGAAGTCATTTTGCTTCAAAGAAAACCGTTGCTAAAATTTTGCACTGTGGATTTTATTGGCCAACTCTTTTTAAAGATGTTCATATATTTTGTTTAAATTGTGACAGATGTCAAAGAATGAGAAATATTTCGAAAAGAAATATGATGCCTTTAAACCCTATTTTAATTATAAAAAATTTTGATTGTTGGGGTATCGATTTTGTGGGTCCATTTCCCCCAACTTTTGGATATCTATATATTTTGGTTGCCGTCGACAATGTCTCTAAATGGGTAGAGGCAATTCCATATAGAAATAATGATCATAGAATAGTGATCAAGTTTTTGAAATAAAATATTTTGTCCAGATTTAGAATTCCTCGGACCATTATAACTGACGGTGGATTACATTTTTATAATAAATTTTTTGAAAATCTAATGAAAAAATACACAATTTCACATAAAATATCCACTCTATACCATTCACAGACAAGTGAACAAGATGAATTAGCTAATAGGGAGATAAAATATATTTTAGAAAAAAAACAGTAAATCCAGATCGTAAAGATTGGTCCTTAAGGTTGACTGATGTGCTTTGGGATTACTGTACTGTATATAAAACTATTTTAGGGGTGTCTCCTTATCGGTTAGTATATGGAAAACAATGTCACTTGCTTGTAGAATTAGAACATCGAGCATATTGAGCAATCAAAATGATGAATTTTGATATGAACAAAGCTGGAATAGCTCACAAACTTCAAATAAGTATTTAGAGGAATTATGAAATGAAGCTTACGAAAATGCAGAAATTGCAAATCAACAAAAAATTTTCATGATAAAAATGTCATGCGAAAATATTTTGAACAATTTCAAAAAATGCTATTGTATAATGCAAAGCTTCATTTATTTCCTAGAAAATTAAGATCAAGATGGAAAGGTGCCTATATTGTCAAACAAGTTTTTGACTATGGAGCAATTAAATTTGAAAATCCATTAACTAGAAATATTTTTAAAGTTAATGGTCAAAGACTTAAACCATATTATGATGGATTTACTCAAGATATAACTTCTGTACAACTTGTTGATCTTGTTTATATGCTCTGAGAAAATAAGTTATTGTTTAAAATCCCAATAAAATTATTGATTAATTGTAATTTATTTGACAGAGTATCTTTTGAGTATAGCCAGATATCCCAATTTGGTGAAACAACAACGGATTGTCGGGTTTTTCTATCAATGAAGCTTATCACTATTTTTACGTTTCAGATAATATTTAAATTAAGTTGGGGAGGTATGGGTATAACTTTATTATTCATATTTAAAGTATTTATTTTATTTTAAAAATTTGTTTGTCATTGTGACTAGCAAACGTTAAAGAACCGGATAGAGAGTCTCTAGAAAAAAAAATTTGTAAAAAGGATGAAAATTATTTTGGTTAAGTTTAATTCTACTACGTCATATTCCAAAAGATATCCATGCATTGATCATGCAAAAAACCAGAAGAGTTAGAAATTTAGAAATTTTTGAAAGCCAATCATGACCCCTATGCGGAAAAAGTACATTTGCAAAAAACCGACAAGCAAATCCTCTTGGTGGTTGTGTAAGATGTGGTCGTTTACAACATTTAAGACAATATAATCAGTGTGCGTAACCAATTTATGGTCGAGCGTTAGATCATTTCTGGTGGATTAGGTATGGGCAGAGTAAGGAGTACCTTGAGACGTCATCCTATTCCACTCCAATGTTAACAAGATACGTAAGAAATAAAGTTAACCGTGTCACTGGTAATATTGATCCAGACAGTTCTGACTTTTAGTCAATATGATCAAAATACATAATTTGGAAGCATTGTACATAATTATAAATAAATGTACATGATTGTACATATTTGTAAATAAATATTAATTAGGAAACTTAGTAAATATGAAATAACAAATAAAATAAATAAAAACCCACCAATTTTTGACAAGAAAAAAAGTGGTTAGCAAAGTTTTGTAGAATTATATTGTAGAAATTTAAAGGAATAAATTACAGAAAAACAAAACAACATAATACAATTGAAAAAAAAATCGAGACAATGGACCGTCTAGACGGTAGGCCAGCCGTCCGAATGGTGAAGCTTGATATAAATATCCACCTCCATGCAAACCGATCAGTTTACACTCCCTCGCAACTAAAAATTCAAAAAATCCGAAACTATCAAAGAAATTTCTCTCAAATGTGCAATATTTTCACTATTTTTTTGTCAAATTTGTTTCGATTATCTTCTTACCCGTCACATTTTGAAGGTAACTACAGATTGGAATCAGTTGAAATAGAGTAGTTGAGAAGAAATCAAGAAATCATGGATTCAAGACGAAGAACGAGAGGATCTTCAAGTCGGACACAAAGAGATCAACCCGAGCAACCTCAAGCACCTCCACAACAACCAGAACTGGAAAATATCTTCAACGAGGTGATGTTTGAAAATTTTGAGCAGCAGACCTAGTACGTTGCTAATTTTCTAACTAAAACTATTATTTCTAAAAGGCCAGTTATTTATGAAGATTTTGAGAACATAGGAGTACGCCAAATTCTTGCTGCTAGAGGATGGTTGCATTATGTTTAATTATTTGTTCCTGCTTATAACTGCTTAGTTCGAGAATTTTATAGTAATGCTAAGATGATTAGGGAAAGACAATTGCGGGTGTTTGTATGGGGTATTGTATTTCCAGTTATACTGGCTACTATAGCTGAATTTTTTCAACCCATGCAAAGACCTGAAAACCTGCAATATCCATACACTGATTTACCTAATTTAGATACCATAGGAATAGAAGTGACTGCTAATCCATAATTTGGGTGGGGTAGATCGAATACATATATAAAGCAAGGAGACTTGACTGATAAATACCGTATTCAGAACTTGATCACAGTACACAGTTTATTACCTCGTGCCCAAAAGAATCAAATCTACACTAAGCAAGCTTATTTTTTATATGCATTCGGAATGGGGCATACCATCGATCTGCCGAATTTAATCATGAATCAAATGGTACTTGTTGTGGATAGAAAGAAATTTTCACTTCCCTATGCTATGCTAGTTTCTCAGCTGTGCCAGGAACGAAGGTGTGATCATCAATCCACCATGGAAGACTGTAGACCATTTTGGCCCATTAGACAAAACTTCACTGAGAAAAATTCATGGAGGGTAACCTGAAGAACAACCAAAGGTACCCTCTCCACCACAAGAGGAGCCATTCCAAGGTCCTGAAGTGTTCATTCCACCAGAGCAACAGCAGCCACAAGAGGATCAACCATACATACCAATGGATGACAAAACTGACGGAAAAATTTTGCTAGGATTAGAAACCACTATCACCCAACTTCGTAACAATATCACATATATCAACATACGTATGGAGGATTATGAACTAAACGAAGCTGAAATCTTGAGGCTACTAAGAGAACGTTTTGGAGGAGGGCCGTCTACTTCCTAGAAAAAATTGAAAATTCTACCAAAAAACTTTGCTATCTTTCACTCAGCTTTTTAATTATGCACTTGAACTTTAATTTATGTTTTGCACTTGTTTGCTTTAGACTAATTTGTCTTGAACTTATGTGGGTTTTAAACTTGTTTGTTTTGAACTAATGTGTGTTTAAGTTTGTTAATATTAATCTTAATGTTAATGTTAAGTTTGTTAATATTAATTTTGAAACTTAAGTTGTTAAGTTAGGAATTAATAACTCATATGATTCACAACTAAATTAAATTCTTATTCTCATGCCTTGCAAGAATAATCTTAATCTGATCACGCGAGATTTTCATATTTTAGTTATGTATTATCTTAATATTTTTGTTTAAACTTATCCTTAAAAGCACAATTAGATTTCTTTATTATTAAAAGTCTAGTGAAATATTACACTCTTTGCATATATAGTGGAGATGTAAAGCCTATTGCAAATTTTGAATCAATCTTTCTTGGAGAGATACTTTACATCTACTCAAATACAAATATTCGATTCAATGGTAAATTTTCCTTGAATAATCTCATTAACTTTGTTTTGATTAGCACTTATTAAATTGTATTATTAGCATTATCCTTAATTTTCATGCAGAACTTATATATCTATATAATTTCTGAAAAATGATCTTAGGCCATGTTTGACTAATTTTGAGCCTTAACCATTTCTTTTACAAAATTATATCCTTAGTTAAACATGATTGAGCCTAACAAAATATAAATTCTTTTCTACAAACCTAAGAAACACTCGAGCCAAATAAAAATATATTAAACCTACCTTGCTATGTAATTTTCTTCCACTCTCTTTTAAAACAACAGAATACTGAAAGGCAGAAGAAGAAAAAAGGTAGAAAAGAACAAAGAAAGACAAAAGAAAGATCGCAGTCAAAGAAAATAAATGTGTAAAAGAAATAGAAGGAGCCAAGAAAGTGAAAAATGGAAAATAAACATGCAAAATCCTCAAAAAATGAGGTGTGCCACAAAAACTAAAAGATAGCATTTGAAATCAAATGACGTCGTTTCATAAACCTTAAACCCATGGCCACATTACAACCCTAATAAAGTCCTTTTTTATTCCATAAATCATATATTTATTAATCCTATCAAGTCGAAAAAGGAAAATGTTAATAGTATGTTTAACATAGTATTAATATTCTTTCATGAGATTATGTCAAATTCCACTTTATTAAACTAACCGCTCAATTGATTACTACATATAAGATTATTTAATTTGTTAACTATAGTCCAAATACATGTAGCTTGTGAAAATAGTCACTATAATAGGTGTGTTCTTTTTGTTGAGTGTATTCCCGGAAAGGACTAACGTAAAAACCGGGAAAAATTTAAACTTTTTTTGGAAAAGGGCAAAATGATAATTTGCCACTATAAAGCGGGTTTAAAATCTATATTTTTTTGAAGCTCAGATGACGCAACGGATCTCACCGTTTGATTTGTATCACAAAATTGAGATGCCCTGTCAATTTTTGTCCATTTTTGAGATAGTAAGATTTTACACGTTTTACGAGACAATTGGGTGACGAATGACCTTTCAAAGGTCCCCAAAAATGAAATTTATAAAATTTCCTTATAATTGAATAAAATTTTAAATAAAATTAATTTGAACTTAAACCAGGATAAAATAAATCATTTCAGGACAAAAAATAGATCCGAAAGTCAAAAATATGCGATAAAATTTGGACCGCACATTAAGGGAGTATAAATAGGGACTTAAATTAGACATTTCAGCACAAATATCTCCTTTGATCAGCTGGTTTCAACGTGTCGGAGAAAGAGGAGAGAAAGTGGGTTTTCAAGCTTTCTTCCGCCAATTCTCGGAGTTCTGTTGGTCGAATTTCGTCGAGCCAAGAGAGAAATTCGATCACGTCAACGAGGGCTACATCTACGTACCAAGAATGAGAGATTTCACTGAAGATCCAAAAGAGGAGATTTGGGAAATCAAGAGCTTTGAGCTTGTTTTGGTGTTATAGAAGTTCTCTACACTTCTATTGAGGTAGGGTCCTTCCTATTTTGGTTTTATTCCTCTCCTTTGGGGCTGTTCTAGGGCTGGTTTAGGGGCTGAAAATATGGACTGCTAAGGACTATTTTAGGACTATTTTTGTGGCCATTATAGGGACTATTTTTGGGTTGTTATACGGACTATTTTGGTGGCCATTATATGGACTGTTTTTGGGTTGTTATACAGACTATTTTTGTGGCTGAAATGGGGCTGCATGTAGGCTGCCCAAATGGAACATTTTCTGACTGTTCTTGGACATTTTTAGTGGCTGAAATGGGGCTGCATGTAGGCTGTCCAAATGGACTATTTTTGGACTATTTTAGTGGTTGAAATGGGGCTGCATGTAGGCTGTGCAAATGGACTATTTTTAGGTTGAAATTGTGCCTTTGTGATTAAGTGTGTTATTAGCATAAAAAATGTGATAACATGTTTGAAATTGTTTTATAAAAATCGTCAATATATATACATGCTTGTGCTATATTGACATTATACATTGACATTGTGAAAAATTATGGGAATTATATGCTTATGATATAATTTTGTCATGGGATATGTGAAATGTGTTGATATTATTCATTTGTCTTTCATAGCATAATGAATATGTTAGCTTTGTGCAATGGGACATCATATTGCATATGCACAGTAACATTACATCATGTGGGTCTGTGCATGGTTGTCGCCAACACCACACTTGGTGAATGACGAGTGAACTCGATTAAGCTTGGTCGAAGACCTGGCCGAGTCGCACGGGTTGTATGGTAATTAGGGTTGGGATTAACAACAAGGGACTAGAAGATCCCTCGGGTGCAAGGCCCGGTGATTGGGATACGCACTCCCTTCGCTTAGCCCATGAAATGTGTGGGTGTACGCGGAGCCCTTGGTGGAAGTCCATAAATTTCGACTAGGTTGGAGACCCTTGGTGTAAGCCCATGAACATCAACCCCATACAAAGACCCTAGATTGGTAAAAGTTATTTGATGTGCAACATAAATGATGATTCCATACACATTGACACTAACATGTGTTGAGGAGCTGGGAAGGGCTCAGGTTGATGTTCGTGAGTGTAACGCCCCAAAAACCCCCTTGGGTGACATTACATTCTAAAAACCATTCACCCCATGAGAGCATTACGTAAATTCATCACGACGAAAGTTCATTCATCAACCATTCATATTTTAACAAAATTTGGGCAGAGTCTCCTTTGTACGGGGAGCTTTACCCAAAACACAACATGTACAATTATATTACAATTGACCACACCGGGTCCACATATGCATAACTATTGACCACACCGGGTCTATTTATCCATCATAAAATAAACTTTCATTCATCATATGTCATATCCACAATGCCATCCCAAAAGAATAGGCCAAGTATGACAAATATATTCCCAAAAGAATTAAATTACACTTGCAGTGAAATAACAAAATACTAGACTTTACATGATTTCAAAATAAACTCTCTAGTCTAGTACAAAAGAAATATAACTCTAGGCATCCAGTTCAGGACCCCCGTTCCCCTCTAGGGGAGCTTCCCCATGCACTAGTTCATCTACTTGTAACTCCTCCTCATAGACGAAATCTGAAAAAATATTATTTGTAGGGGATGAGCACTAAGCTCTGTAGCAACATTCCTTCCATACTCATACAAGGTTTAGAAAACAAGTAAAACAGTTCGGTCTTATTTTCCAAAATATCATATAACATTTGAAGTAAAACCGTGACATTTGAAACAGATCTCAAGTTTAAACATTCGCAATAATTTAAATGAACAGTAAACCCAAGTCACAATGAGCAACCATAACCATTTCCAACAAGTTCTTGTAGAGTCCCATACCTCCACAAGCTCTTGTGGGAAATGCAATAGTAACACCATAATACAAAAAGGAACGCTTATTCCACCATCGATTATTATATTTCCTTTGGCAGGTGGCATACTTAAAAGTAAACTCCACCCCCTTCAAGTCTTTGTTTCCCATAACCGCATACTTACAAGTAACCACGGTCGTTAGATGTCCTTTTAGGTAGGTAGCATACTTACAAATAACCTCTACCCCCCTTGAAGTCTCTCACACATAACCGCATACTTACAAGTAACCTCGGTTCATAAATATCCTCTTTGGTAGGTAGCATACTTACAAGTAACCTCTACCCCCCTTCAAGTATTCCACACTTAACCGCATACTTACGAGTAACCTCGGTTCATAATTATCCTCTTTTCATACCAACAATCACATACAGGATAAAATCCACAAATTTCCCTCAACAAGCAACCATTATCAAAATCCCCAAATTTTATCATGCGACAATCCAAATAACCAATTAAGAAAAATACAAGAGATCACCACCACATCATTTTTATTACTCACACAAAGCACTAAAGTTCTCAAAACCAAGCTTGAGCAAATGTAGAAAGAGAATTCCATATTTCCCAAAAATTAGGGTTTTAAAGCTATAAAAGAAGTTTCATGGGTAATCAATCCTAACTTTGTTTAAGACATGTCATAATTGCAAGAAAACCAAGAAACAAGGAATTTCTAGCAAACACATACAAGTATGAGTCAAAACATATATATATTTTAGCCTTAGCCTCTATGGACAAGCATGGAAGAAAAAACCCCTACCTTGAATCAAAGTTTCAAACCAAAAACCCAAGCTCTAATGACCTCCTTTCTCCCTTTCCTCCTTTCCTCTATCTTCCCCAAGGGTGCTAAGGGGTTTGGGGGTGAGAGATGTGAGAAAAAATGGAAGGAATTGGCTGGATTCTGTGTTTTAAACACAGCAGTCCGCGCAATTCACTGTTCATGGATAAATTTTGAGTTTTTTCCAAAATTACAGTTTTGCCACTAGAAATCTTCAATTTGATCCATACGACTACCCTAAGGTTTTTCGACGTTCCGGATTCATTTTTAATGTTATTTTAACCTAAAAACATTGCTTTTTATGATTTATTTCAAAACTAAAATAAATTCACACTTGAAACATTAAAATTTCTATTTTATTCCTTCGAACTACTATAGGTGATATCATTACGATTTTAATATATATATGATTTATTCTTAAGTCATTACATATAGAAGAATCACTAAAAAAGTACATTAATATGTAAACATATGGGGTTTTACACCTTCAAGGTCTAATAAGAAAGCACAACCCTTTACTATCCAAGGAGCACCATTGTGCAATTTTTGGTCAACTTCATATAATAAACTGATTTGACTCAGGTATTTGTAGGAGGTGTAATCTATATGGTTGGAAAGATATACGAGTTAGGGTTCTAACAAAAATAACTGTACACAATTCGGACTTTCCAATAAAGAGTTATGATGAAATTAGCGAAAGGTAGTCTGCCGGACAGATTTTTGGACAGTGTAGACACTACTTCGTAATATGGACATAACTCCTTCCTCCTAGTTCCGATTGAAATGATTCAAGGTGATATGGAATCCTAAGAGAGAGCTCTACAAATTTCATGTTTTAAGTTTTGAGAGATATGGACTGCATCAAGGTCGAAATCGAGCTTGATGTTACAGTCAGTGCACTGTTCATCCCTTTTTCATTCTACCAAATTCAAACACACATCACTACACATATCCCCATTTTTACAACAATTATTTACTATATATCTATATACATATATAAAAGAAAATGCGGGGTGTTACAATCCACCCCCCTTAAAGAAAGTTTCGTCCTCGAAACTTACCTCAAGTAGCGAACAAATGTGGGTACTTCTCTCGCATTTCTAGCTCCGGTTCCCATGTAGCTTCTTCCACTCCATGGTGTTGCCACAAGACTTTCACCAATTTGATGACTTTGTTGCGAAGCACTTTCTCCTTGGCGTCGAGAATCTTCACTGGTTGTTCTTCATAGGTTGCTCCATCTTGAATTTCAATATCTTCTAAGTCTACAACCGGCGTTGCATCCGATTTACACTTCCTCAACATGGACACATGGAATACGTCGTGTACTCCCGATAACTGAGCTGGTAACCGCAACTGATATGCCGCCTTGCCCACCACTTTGATCACTTCAAATGGCCCGGTATACCTTGGCGCTAACTTTCCCTTCTTGCCGAATCTAAATACTCCTTTCTGGGGCGACACTTTGAGAAACACATAGTCCCCCTCTTTGAATTCTAATGGTCTTCGTCTTTGATCCGCGTAGCTTTTCTGTCTACTCTGTGCTGTGCGTAGTCTCTCCCGGATGAGTTGAATTTTCTCTGTAGTCTCTCGAACAATTTCTGGCCCAAACAAACTACTCTCGCCCGCTTCTAACCAACACGTCGGGGATCTACATGGTCTTCCATACAAGGCCTCATAGGGTGCCATTCCAATACTGGTCTGATAGCTGTTGTTGTATGCAAATTCCACCAACGGTAAATGGTCACTCCAACTTCCCTTGAAGTCCAACGCGCAAGCTCGTAACATGTCTTCCACGATTTGTATCACCCTCTCGGATTGGCCATCCGTTTGGGGATGAAAGGCTGTGCTGAAATGTAACTCTGTCCCCATAGCTTGTTGTAGACTTTGCCAAAATCGCGCCACAAACCGAGAATCACGATCCGACACAATGGAGAGCGGAACTCCGTGCAACCTAACAATCTCACAGATATAGAGCTTGCTCAACGTCTCTAATGAGTCTGTGGTCTTCATACCCAAGAAATGAGCGGACTTGGTGAGTCTATCCACAATGACCCACACTGCATTATGCCTGCGCGACGTCCGTGGTAAACCCGACACGAAGTCCATGGTGATGTGATCCCACTTCCACTCTGGAATAGGCAAAGACTGTAGGACTCCTCCTGGCCTTTGATGCTCAATCTTCACCTGCTGGCACACCGCACATTTTGCCACATACTTGGCTACATCTCGCTTCATTCCCCTCCACCAGTATTGACGCTTCATGTCCCTATACATCTTTGTGCTACCGGGGTGGATAGCAAACTTGGAGCGATGACACTCCCCAAGTATCTCCTCCTTTAGGGACGAATCATCGGGAACACATAGCTTCTCCCCATATCTCAACTCTCCATTCTTCCAAGACCATCCTCCCATCGCTTCCCCATTCTCCAATCGGGCTCTAATCAAATCGAGTTCCGAATCCAGGCATTGCAACTCCACAACCCGTTGTCGAAGCGTCGGTTGAGCTACAAGGTTGAATAGATATGATTGATACTCCGGTCCATCCACCCATAGATCGTACTCCTCCAATGCATCAATCATTTTCCACCTATTTACCGCAAGAGAATTGATTTCACCCCGAGACTTCCTGCTAAGAGCGTCGGCAACTACATTGGCCTTCCCTGGATGGTAGTTGAGTGTGAACTCATAATCTTCCAAGTACTCAATCCACCTTCTCTGCCGGAGATTCAAGTCTTTCTGTGTGAAGATATACTTGAGGCTTTTATGGTCCGAAAACACTTGAAATTTCTCCCCGTATAAATAACATCTCCACAACTTAAGAGCAAACACCACTGCAGCCAGCTCCAAGTCGTGTGTGGGATAATTCTGCTCGTGCACCTTGAGTTGCCTCGAGCCATAAGCCACTACCTTCCCTCCTTGCATTAGAACGCATCCCAATCCTCGTAGTGAAGCATCGGTGTAGACATCGTAGCCTTCCCCACTACTCGGAATAATGAGGATAGGGGCAGTCGTCAACTTCTCCTTCAAGGTGCGAAAAGCTAGTTCACACGCTTGAGTCCACAAAAATTTCTCCCCCTTCTTTGTAAGGCGAGTCATCGGCATCGCAATCTTGGAGAACCCTTCCACAAACCTACGATAATAGCCGGCTAACCCCAAGAAACTCCGTACTTCTGTCACGTTCCTCGGTGGTTCCCATTTCATCACGGCCTCAATCTTTGCTGGATCAACCGCTACTCCTTGCTCGGACACAACATGGCCAAGGAACTTCACTTCCTTCATCCAAAACTCACACTTGCTCATCTTTGCATATAACTTATGTTCTCTCAATGTTTGTAGCACAATAGAGAGATGACGAGCATGTTCCTCCTGAGTCTGTGAGTAAATCAATATGTCATCAATAAACACAATGACAAATTGATCGAGGTATGGCCGGAAGACTCTGTGCATCAAATCCATGAAGGCTGCGGGGGCATTAGTCAATCCGAATGGCATCACCGTATACTCGAAATGACCATATCGGGTACGGAAAGCAGTCTTAGGAATATCCTCCTCCTTAATTCGCAGCTGATGATACCCCGTGCGAAGATCAATCTTGGAGTAATACTTTGAACCCTCCAACTGATCAAATAAGTCATCAATTCTCGGCAACGGATACTTATTCTTCACGGTAACCCGATTCAACCTCCGGTAATCCGTGCACAACCGTAGAGTCTCATCCGTTTTCTTCACAAAGAGGACCGGGGCTCCCCAAGGTGAAGTGCTTAGACGGATAAACCCAATCGCCAACAATTGATCCAACTGCTTCCTTAGCTCCTTCAACTCCAAAGGTGCCATCCGGTAGGGAGCAATGGATATGGGTTCGGTTCCCGGATAGAGATCGATCTTGAACTCAATTTCCCTATGTGGCGGTAATCCAGGTAATTCCTCAGGAAAAACATCCGAAAACTCCGATACAATTAACACCACATCCGTATGGAGTTTATCCATGTTATCTCCCATCAAGCTAGCTAAGAAACTCAAATGACTTCCCGCTTTCGCTTTTAAGAATCTACTACCCGTAGTAGGAAATGGATGGAAAGAATCTCGGTTATTCACAAAACTGAAAATTACTCCTCCCGGCAATTGAAATGTAATCCGCTTGCGGAAACAATCCAGTACCGCACGAAAAGTGGATAACAAGTTCATCCCAAAAATCACGTCATACCCCTTCATCTCTAAAGCAATTAAATCCACAATCAATTCGTGCTCCCCAATACGAAGCACACAACCCTTGCAGACTCGGCTAGTACCCAATTGTTCTCCCGTAGGCAAGTCAACAGTCAAAGCATGTTCTAACTTCTCGAAACCCAATCCCAAATTCATAGCATATGCAGTACGTATAAAAGAATGAGTAGCACCGGGATCAAATAAGATTCGGGCCCAGGAATTGTAGAGAAGAATGATACCTTCCACAACGGCATTGGCAATGTCCTCCTCCGGCTGAGTCAAAGCAAATACTCGCCCTTGGTTGGTGCCGCCGGGGCTTGAGTTTGTATCGGTCGATGCGGTGCAGGCCTCGGTGGTGGTGGTTGGGCTGCTGGTACTTGTCTTGCGGTCTGGATAGGCCCTTGAGGTGGAAAAACTGGGCAATGCATCCGAATATGTCCCACACCTCCGCATGCAAAGCAAGATCGTGGGATAATACCAGCTCTAGTCTGAGTGTCTCCCTCTCCTCGGGCTGTCAAAAGTCGCTGTCCACCTGTTGGGTCTGGGCGACGGTATGGTGTCGGTCTCTGTGCCCCACTAGTGGTAGCACCCGTCCGGATTGGACCTCCTCTCAAGAAGCCCTGTCGTCGCTGGCTATCCTCTATGTCTCTCTCTACCAGTGCAGCTCTGTCCACCAAGTCCCCATACTCCCTAATCTTGAGAGCCACCAACTTCTCCCGGATGACCGGCCTCAGTCCCTGCTCAAATCGCTTAGCCCTGTCGGCCTCCGTAGATATAAATCCTGTAGCATAACGGGAGAGCTCGTCAAACCTCCTTTCGTACTCGGCCACCGTCGTGCTACCCTGTCGTAGAGCAAGAAAGTCAGCCTTCATTCGATCTCTGACTGATTCAGGAAAGTACTTGTCCTGAAATATTTGGTCGAACTCCTCCCAAGTGAGTGCATCAGTGTTCCTCCGTCTCTTGACCGAATCCCACCAATGGTCGGCCTCCCCCTCTAACAAATAGGTCGCCAAGCCAACCCTCAAATCTTCGGCAACTCCCATGCCGTCACATACCTTCTTCACTCTGCGTATCCACTTGTCCGCATCCAAAGGGTTAGAGCTCCCTTGGAAGGTGGGTGGATGTTGTCTCAGAAATTCTCGAAGAACCACCATCCTTCGATCTCCATTTCCAATTCCGGGTACTTGCGCTAGTGGTTGAGCTCCACCATTATGGTTGTTGTTCCCATTCTGGTTTTGTACCAAAGTGGTGAGCTCCTTCAAGCATTGATAGATGCCATTCATGGCATCGGGAGGTGGTGGTGGTGGTGGATTTGCTTGACCTCCACGACCACGCCCACGTCCACGTCCTCGTCCTCGTCCTCCATCCATCCTGCACATCAATTCACAATTTAATTTCATTGAGGTACAAGACATCCTAATTATTGCTTTAATTTAAAGCCTAAGATTTATATAAAACATAGATCAACAATTTTGTTCAACCTAATCCTGCCTTTCTAGTGGTAATCCATAACCTACAGCTCCCATGTAAGACCTAAAGCCTAAGCTCTGATACCAAATTTGTAACGCCCCAAAAACCCCCCTTGGGTGACATTACATTCTAAAAACCATTCACCCCATGAGAGCATTACGTAAATTCATCACGACGAAAGTTCATTCATCAACCATTCATATTTTAACAAAATTTGGGCAGAGTCTCCTTTGTACGGGGAGCTTTACCCAAAACACAACCTGTACAATTATATTACAATTGACCACACCGGGTCCACATATGCATAACTATTGACCACACCGGGTCTATTTATCCATCATAAAATAAACTTTCATTCATCATATGTCATATCCACAATGCCATCCCAAAAGAATAGGCCAAGTATGACAAATATATTCCCAAAAGAATTAAATTACACTTGCAGTGAAATAACAAAATACTAGACTTTACATGATTTCAAAATAAACTCTCTAGTCTAGTACAAAGAAATATAACTCTAGGCATCCAGTTCAGGACCCCCGTTCCCCTCTAGGGGAGCTTCCCCATGCACTGGTTCATCTACTTGTAACTCCTCCTCATAGACGAAATCTGAAAAGATATTATTTGTAGGGATGAGCACTAAGCTCTGTAGCAACATTCCTTCCATACTCATACAAGGTTTAGAAAACAAGTAAACAGTTCGGTCTTATTTTCCAAAATATCATATAACATTTGAAGTAAAACCGTGACATTTGAAACAGATCTCAAGTTTAAACATTCGCAATAATTAAATGAACAGTAAACCCAAGTCACAATGAGCAACCATAACCATTTCCAACAAGTTCTTGTAGAGTCCCATACCTCCACAAGCTCTTGTGGGAAATGCAATAGTAACACCATAATACAAAAGGAACGCTTATTCCACCATCGATTATTATATTTCCTTTGGCAGGTGGCATACTTAAAAGTAAACTCCACCCCCTTCAAGTCTTTGTTTCCCATAACCGCATACTTACAAGTAACCACGGTCGTTAGATGTCCTTTTAGGTAGGTAGCATACTTACAAGTAACCTCTACCCCCCTTGAAGTCTCCACACATACCCGCATACTTACAAGTAAACCTCGGTCATAAATATCCTCTTTTTGGTAGGTAGCATACTTACAAGTAACCTCTACCCCCCCTTCAAGTATTCCACACTTAACCGCATACTTACGAGTAACCTCGGTTCATATTATCCTCTTTTCATACCAACAATCACATATAAGATAAAATCCACAAATTTCCCTCAACAAGCAACCATTATCAAAATCTCAAATTTTATCATGCGAC
>CAUOFW020001503.1:990855-1002233 GCA_963454935.2 Ilex paraguariensis | reverse complement strand
CGTTCACACATAGCTCTACTAACGGCACAAAGGCTATGCAAGAGTATTCACAATTATGTTTGAACCCCAAACCCGTGTTTGTGTGATACGATCGTGCAACTGAAGGGATTCGCAAAACAAGGTTCATTTCCCAATAATGGATCCAAATTTGGGACTTTGGCCAAACTAACCAATGTTTTCACTCTCAGAAATTGAATTCTCTGACTGTCATGACCGCGCCACTCGTAATTGCTCGTGAGGACCAAATTTATGTAATCCAGACAAATTTTACTCACATTATTGAAAAGAGTTGAACGAATCCACCAGTTGGAATTACCACGGCATAATCCCACGAAATGAATGTTAACCAACATAAGAATTATGAAATTGACATATCTCATAGCTATTAGAGCATGTGTGCTCAACCATAGCCCCGAAATTGAAATAGGGCATTCTATGTCGTCATTGGACCAATGGTAAAGGCTTGAGGAACGAAGGGATTAAGGTTTCAAGAGAAGTTGGACCTTACACGAATTTAGTATTCAAGAATACACTCAATACTTCTTTTCATGCAACATGAATGCCCATACCACTCGTGCTACCTTCACAGGACTTTGGTTTGAGGTGTCGTCCCTTGCACTCCCATTGTCCATGTCATCTCTGGCACAATCATAGAAGTCATGGAGAAAAAGAGAACACTAGCGAGGAGAGTAATTCGTGAGATTCCACTAAACGGTGTTGTCTAGTCGAATGTCTCATTCAATAGAAAATTAAAATGGCACGCCACTTTCTTCGGCAACATGAATACATTTAGTTTATGCACTACGCCGTCAAACCCCTAGGTTACTTCTAGCGGCTGTGCGTTGTCCCGTGAAAGTTTCTAGAGAAGACGCCGACTAACATCAACTTATCTATCTGAAATTTAAATTATTTTCACCTAATCACCCTGAAAGCAAGGACATAACATATCTACTCAATTTAGTTCACACATAACTCTACCAACGACACAAAGGCTACGCTAGAGTATTCACAATGATGTTCGAACCCCAAACCCGTGTTCCTGTGATACGATCGTGCAACTGAAGAGATTCCCAAAACAAGGTTCATTTTCCAATTACGGATCCAAATTTAGGTTTTTGGCCAAACTAAAAAATAGAATTCTATGACTCAGAAATAGAATTCTATGACTGTCATGACCGCCCCACTCGTAATTACACGTGAGGACCATATTTATGTAATCCAGACAAATTTTACTCACATTTTTCAAAAGAGCGGAACGAATCTACCAATTGGAACGACCTTGGCTTAATCCCACGAAATGAATGTTAACCCAAATAAAAATAATGAAATTGGCATATCTCAAAGCTTTTAAAGCACGTGCACTCAACCATACCACCAAAAATCAAATTGGGCATTCTATGTCGTCATTGGACCTTTGGTAAAGGCTTGAGGAACGAGAGGATTAAGGTTTCAAAGGAAGTTGGACCTTACACGAATTTAGTATTCAAGAATACACTTAATACTTCTTTTCATGCAACATGAATGCCCATACCACTCGTGCTACCTTCACAGGACTTTGGTTTGAGGTGTCGTCCCTTGCACTCCCATTGTCCATGTCATCTCTGGCACAATCATAGAAGTCATGGAGAAAAAGAGAACACTAGCGACGAGAGTAATTCGTGAGATTCCACTAAACGGTGTTGTCTAGTCGAATGTCTCATTCAATAGAAAATTAAAATGGCACGCCACTTTCTTCGGCAACATGAATACATTTAGTTTATGCACTACGCCGTCAAACCCCTAGGTTACTTCTAGCGGCTGTGCGTTGTCCCGTGAAAGTTTCTAGAGAAGACGCCGACTAACATCAACTTATCTATCTGAAATTTAAATTTTTTTCACCTAATCACCATGAAAGCAAGGACATAACATAGCTACTCAATTTAGTTCACACATAACTCTACCAACGACACAAAGGCTACGCTAGAGTATTCACAATGATGTTCGAACCCCAAACCCGTGTTCCTGTGATACGATCGTGCAACTGAAGAGATTCCCAAAACAAGGTTCATTTTCCAATTACGGATCCAAATTTAGGTTTTTGGCCAAACTAAAAAATAGAATTCTATGACTCAGAAATAGAATTCTATGACTATCATGACCGCCCCACCCGTAATTACACGTGAGGACCAGATTTATGTAATCCAGACAAATTTTACTCACATTTTTCAAAAGAGTGGAACGAATCTACCAATTGGAACGACCTTGGCTTAATCCCACGAAATGAATGTTAACCCAAATAAAAATAATGAAATTGGCATATCTCAAAGCTTTTAAAGCACGTGCACTCAACCATACCACCAAAAATCAAATTGGGCATTCTATGCCGTATTGGACCATTGGTAAAGGCTTGAGGAACGAGAGGATTAAGGTTTCAAAGGAAGTTGGACCTTACACGAATTTAGTATTCAAGAATACACTTAATACTTCTTTTCATGCAACATGAATGCCCATACCACTCGTGCTACCTTCACAGGACTTTGGTTTGAGGTGTCGTCCCTTGCACTCCCATTGTCCATGTCATCTCTGGCACAATCATAGAAGTCATGGAGAAAAAGAGAACACTAGCGACGAGAGTAATTCGTGAGATTCCACTAAACGGTGTTGTCTAGTCGAATGTCTCATTCAATAGAAAATTAAAATGGCACGCCACTTTCTTCGGCAACATGAATACATTTAGTTTATGCACTACGCCGTCAAACCCCTAGGTTACTTCTAGCGGCTGTGCGTTGTCCCGTGAAAGTTTCTAGAGAAGACGCCGACTAACATCAACTTATCTATCTGAAATTTAAATTTTTTTCACCTAATCACCATGAAAGCAAGGACATAACATAGCTACTCAATTTAGTTCACACATAACTCTACCAACGACACAAAGGCTACGCTAGAGTATTCACAATGATGTTCGAACCCCAAACCCGTGTTCCTGTGATACGATCGTGCAACTGAAGAGATTCCCAAAACAAGGTTCATTTTCCAATTACGGATCCAAATTTAGGTTTTTGGCCAAACTAAAAAATAGAATTCTATGACTCAGAAATAGAATTCTATGACTATCATGACCGCCCCACCCGTAATTACACGTGAGGACCAGATTTATGTAATCCAGACAAATTTTACTCACATTTTTCAAAAGAGTGGAACGAATCTACCAATTGGAACGACCTTGGCTTAATCCCACGAAATGAATGTTAACCCAAATAAAAATAATGAAATTGGCATATCTCAAAGCTTTTAAAGCACGTGCACTCAACCATACCACCAAAAATCAAATTGGGCATTCTATGTCGTCATTGGACCTTTGGTAAAGGCTTGAGGAACGAGAGGATTAAGGTTTCAAAGGAAGTTGGACCTTACACGAATTTAGTATTCAAGAATACACTTAATACTTCTTTTCATGCAACATGAATGCCCATACCACTCGTGCTACCTTCACAGGACTTTGGTTTGAGGTGTCGTCCCTTGCACTCCCATTGTCCTTGTCATCTCTGGCACAATCATAGAAGTCATGGAGAAAAAGAGAACACTAGCGAGGAGAGTAATTCGTGAGATTCCACTAAACGGTGTTGTCTAGTCGAATGTCTCATTCAATAGAAAATTAAAATGGCACGCCACTTTCTTCGGCAACATGAATACATTTAGTTTATGCACTACGCCGTCAAACCCCTAGGTTACTTCTAGCGGCTGTGCGTTGTCCCGTGAAAGTTTCTAGAGAAGACGCCGACTAACATCAACTTATCTATCTGAAATTTAAATTTTTTTCACCTAATCACCATGAAAGCAAGGACATAACATAGCTACTCAATTTAGTTCACACATAACTCTACCAACGACACAAAGGCTACGCTAGAGTATTCACAATGATGTTCGAACCCCAAACCCGTGTTCCTGTGATACGATCGTGCAACTGAAGAGATTCCCAAAACAAGGTTCATTTTCCAATTACGGATCCAAATTTAGGTTTTTGGCCAAACTAAAAAATAGAATTCTATGACTCAGAAATAGAATTCTATGACTATCATGACCGCCCCACCCGTAATTACACGTGAGGACCAGATTTATGTAATCCAGACAAATTTTACTCACATTTTTCAAAAGAGTGGAACGAATCTACCAATTGGAACGACCTTGGCTTAATCCCACGAAATGAATGTTAACCCAAATAAAAATAATGAAATTGGCATATCTCAAAGCTTTTAAAGCACGTGCACTCAACCATACCACCAAAAATCAAATTGGGCATTCTATGTCGTCATTGGACCTTTGGTAAAGGCTTGAGGAACGAGAGGATTAAGGTTTCAAAGGAAGTTGGACCTTACACGAATTTAGTATTCAAGAATACACTTAATACTTCTTTTCATGCAACATGAATGCCCATACCACTCGTGCTACCTTCACAGGACTTTGGTTTGAGGTGTCGTCCCTTGCACTCCCATTGTCCTTGTCATCTCTGGCACAATCATAGAAGTCATGGAGAAAAAGAGAACACTAGCGAGGAGAGTAATTCGTGAGATTCCACTAAACGGTGTTGTCTAGTCGAATGTCTCATTCAATAGAAAATTAAAATGGCACGCCACTTTCTTCGGCAACATGAATACATTTAGTTTATGCACTACGCCGTCAAACCCCTAGGTTACTTCTAGCGGCTGTGCGTTGTCCCGTGAAAGTTTCTAGAGAAGACGCCGACTAACATCAACTTATCTATCTGAAATTTAAATTTTTTTCACCTAATCACCATGAAAGCAAGGACATAACATAGCTACTCAATTTAGTTCACACATAACTCTACCAACGACACAAAGGCTACGCTAGAGTATTCACAATGATGTTCGAACCCCAAACCCGTGTTCCTGTGATACGATCGTGCAACTGAAGAGATTCCCAAAACAAGGTTCATTTTCCAATTACGGATCCAAATTTAGGTTTTTGGCCAAACTAAAAAATAGAATTCTATGACTCAGAAATAGAATTCTATGACTATCATGACCGCCCCACCCGTAATTACACGTGAGGACCAGATTTATGTAATCCAGACAAATTTTACTCACATTTTTCAAAAGAGTGGAACGAATCTACCAATTGGAACGACCTTGGCTTAATCCCACGAAATGAATGTTAACCCAAATAAAAATAATGAAATTGGCATATCTCAAAGCTTTTAAAGCACGTGCACTCAACCATACCACCAAAAATCAAATTGGGCATTCTATGTCGTCATTGGACCTTTGGTAAAGGCTTGAGGAACGAGAGGATTAAGGTTTCAAAGGAAGTTGGACCTTACACGAATTTAGTATTCAAGAATACACTGAATACTTCTTTTCATGCAACATGAATGCCCATATCACCCACTCTTCCTTCACTAGACTTTGGATTGAGGTGTCGTCCCTCGGACTCCCTTTGCCCTTGTCATCTCTGGCACAATCATAAAAGTCATGGGGAAAAAGAGAACACTAGCTAGGTGGCAAATTCATGAGATTCCGTCAGAAGGAGCTGGACGCGAAATCTTTCTTGGAGGCATTCTAAAAATTAGAGATCAATACAAGAATCTAGGGAACAAGAGAGAATTATGGGTCTAGAAGGAATCCCTTGGGTTTATCAGAAACAGTTTGGGAGGTTTTAGGGGGTGGATCTGAAGGGTTTAAGAGAATGAAATATTTTTCTTCTGGTAGAATCCATTATAATTTTTTTGCCACAACGGGTACCAACCGGTAGGAAGCAGCATTCGACCTGCGGGTAGCTCAACACAAAGTTCCAACAATTTTTTGATTCTTTTTTTGTTTTTAATTTCTCCTCTTCAAAATAAAGTAAAACAAAACTAATTCGAACCCCAAGTCGTAAAACCCCATGTGGATCCAATTAAGTCCATAGTCATATTCCAGAGTGAGACAATTTCTTAGTATCTGCAACCTAGAAAGCTCAATAATCAGTCATGTTGAATGCCAAATTGAACAGAAAATTAAAATTGCACGCCACTTTCTTTGGCAGCATGAATACATTTAGCTTGTGCACAACGACATCACACCCCAAGGTTACTTCTGGCAGAAGAGCGTTGTCTAGTGAAAGTTTCTAGAGAAGACGCCTACTAACTTCAACTGATCTGTCTAAAGTTTTAATCAGTTTCCCGTAATCACCGGGAAAGCAAAGACATACCACATCTACTCAATCTCGTTCACACATAGCTCTACTAATGGCACAAAGGCTATGCAAGAGTATTCACAATGATGTTCAAACCCCAAACCCGTGTTTGTGTGATACGATCGTGGAACTGAAGGGATTCGCAAAACAAGGTTCATTTCCCCATAACGGATCCAAATTTGTGTCTTTGGCCAAACTAACCAACGTTTTCTCTCTCAGAAATTGAATTCTCTCACTGTCATGACCGCGCCACTCGCAAATGCACGTTAGGAGCAAATTTATGTAATCCAGACAAATTTTACTCACATTATTGTAAAGGGTTGAACGAATCCACTAGTTGGAATTACCATGGCATAATCCAACGAAATGAATGTTAACCAACATAAGAATAATGAAATTGACATATCTCATTGCTATTAGAGCATGTGCGCTCAACTATAGCTCTGAAATTAAAATAGGGCATTCTATGTCATCATTGGACCAATGGTAAAGGCTTGAGGAACGAAGGGATTATGGTTTCAAGAGAAGTTGGACCTTACATGAATTTTGTATTCAACAATACACTGAATACTTCTTTTCATGCAACATGAATGCCCATATCACCCACTCTTCCTTCACAGGACTTTGGATTGAGGTGTTGTCCATTGGACTCCCTTTGCCCTTGTCATCTCTGGCACAATCATAGAAGTCATGGAGAAAAGGAGAACACTAGCTAGGTGGCAAATTCAGGAGATTCCGTCAGAATGAGCTGGGTCTCGAAATCTTTCTTGGTGGCATTCTAAAAATCAGAGATCAATACAAGAATCTAGGGGANAGAATACACTGAATACTTCTTTTCATCCAACATGAATGCCCATATCACCCACTATTCCTTCACAGGACTTTGGATTGAGGTGTTGTCCATTGGACTCCCTTTGCCCTTGTCATCTCTGGCACAATCATAGAAGTCATGGAGAAAAGGAGAACACTAGCTAGGTGGCAAATTCAGGAGATTCCGTCAGAATGAGCTGGGTCTCGAAATCTTTCTTGGTGGCATTCTAAAAATCAGAGATCAATACAAGAATCTAGGGGAACTAGAGCGAATTATGGGTCTAGAGGGCATCCCTTGGGTTTAACAGAAACAGTTGGAGATGTTTAAGGGAGTGGATCTGAACGGTTTGAGAGAAGGAAATGTTTTTCTACTAGTAGCATACGTTATATTTTTTTTACCACAACAGGTACTAACCCGTTAGGAAGCAGCATTCGACCAGCTGGTAGCTCAATACAAAGTTCCAAGAATTTTTTTGATTCTTTTTTTTTTTATTTCTCCTCTTCAAAATAAAGTAANTACCACAACAGGTACTAACCCGTTAGGAAGCAGCATTCGACCAGCTGGTAGCTCAATACAAAGTTCCAAGAATTTTTTTGATTCTTTTTTTTTTTATTTCTCCTCTTCAAAATAAAGTAAAAAAAAACTAATTCCTACCCCAAGTCGTAAAACTCAAAGTGGATCCAATTAAGTCCTTAGTCTTTTTCCATATTGAGCCAAATTCTTAGTATTTGCAACTTAAAAAGCTCAATAATCAGTNTCTAAGATTCAGCACTTTCTAGAACAAATGATACGACTATCAAAGGATCGTTTGATTCAATTAGTTCTCAATAGCAAATTGCCAACCACAAATAGCCCATAAATGCCAAATTTATCATGAAAGATGCAAATAAATTGCTTTTGTCAGACAACTTATAGAAATAATATACATGGAATTGATTGTTCTCTTCACGCATAATGTAACCAAAGTAGATGTCAACTTATTACTGTGTTATTTGTATTTCATTACAGAAGTATTTTACTGTTGAGAACTGCAACTGGTTCCATTCCTATCCTATATCTGACAAAATCCTCACACACTTAGTCGCTATATTCCCATATTAAACCCTTTCAGATGTCCAATAAAAGCAAAAAAGATACTTTGGATGGTTATTCAGACAATAATCTAATGCTAAATTCTACAGGAAAAAAAAAACCAAATGGAAAGGACAAAGGCAATGGAAATGGCAATGGCAATGGCAATGGCAATGGAAATGGCAATGGCAATGGCAATGGCAATGGAAATGGCAAAGGCAATGGCAATGGCAAATATGGGTCTCAAAAAAAGATCAGTTATTCAGAAAGGAAGGAAAGAAAAAACATTGTTATGTCCAACAAAAGCAATAAAACTAGCAAGAACTGCAACAAATTTGCATACAAGAAATTTTGAATACTTGAATGAGCTCAACTCAGTTCAAAGTGCATCTGAGGCACACACTAAAATGTCAATTCTCAGTTTTATAAGGGCAAGAGAAGAACCAAAATGCAAGATTGATGCAGGAGTACTGACAATTTTGAGTTCAAAGTACACACCTTTAACTTTGCTTCTCAAATTCTCAGCCAAATTTGCCACAGTACCGCAAAGTCTTGATTCTGCAGCTAAAGAATTAACAATTCCCTCTATAGATCTCAACTCCTCATGAAACTCGGAATGCAGAACCATCGAAGAGAAATGCTCATCCACAACCAATCCAAAACATTTCACAATGTCTTCAAAAGTAGGTACCCAATTGCAAGCTTTCAATCCCAACATAGAGGACGCCTTAGGGCAAGGACACGCTTGGGGAAACCTCTCATACTTCCTTACCCACTTCCCCAAATACCTAATCAAACCCATCATCTCATCACCATTCAACTTACTGATACAAGAAGCAAATAGCACTTCATCAAGATTTGACGATCCAAATAAATAATGCAAACACAATTCATTAACTGAAAACCCATCATGTGCTACCATAAGCAAAACTGATGCCTCCTTTGCCAAGCTCAATTTCTTCCCACTAAGACTCTTATCATTCACTTTCTCAATAGCCATTAAAGTTTGGCTCTCCCATTCTTTCCACACACTAACCATGCTCTTATAACCCTCTGTAGGTGGCGAAAGAAAATACTTCAAAATGTGAAGTATATCAATGGTCTGAAGATCCGAAACATACTTCACACACAAACATATCAAATCCGACCTCTTCTTCTCAATCAAACTGAAAATTAAATTTGAAAGGTACGAATGTTCAACAAAACCATTAACAATAACAATTTCTAGCACCTCCCAAATCTCAAAGACAATACAAGCCTCCATAATTAAGCCTAAAACATCGCGACCCATCAAAAACCCTACCTTTTCGATTAATTGAAGAGTGTAGCCCTCGTCAGACGGATCAACCCCAACTGAAATACCAATCTTTTCACTATTTTTAACTAAATATGAATTGAATATCTCGATGAACTCGGCTTTAGTGAAGGTGTTGAGGCTTTTGAGCTTTCGCTTTAGCTTTTTGAAGAATTTCTGGGATAATTCAATGAGTTCGGTGTCGGTTTGAGAAATTTGAAATCCTTCGACACGTTTTGGAAGTGAGGGGTCGTTTGAGGAATCGAGTAGGGGCTTTAGGTTTAGGAAAATTGGGTCTGGGTTGAGAATGATTGGGTAGGATGATTCGACGGTGGTTGGATTGGGATTCGCCGAAGCCTTTGTGATCACTTCAAGTAAAGACATTGAATCAAAAAATAGCTAAAACAAGCTGAGGCAGACGTTTTACAAGAAAAGAGTAGGAAATTTTTCTCTGGAACCAGACTTGTGAAGTGGAATAAGAACGACTAAAGTTAGTTTTTTGCAAACAAGTTCGGTGTAAAGCACGAACCTTGAAAGGAGAGAGAAATGACGTCGTAGCGGCGGCGGAGGAGGAAGCTTTTGAAGCCCTAAGTGTGGTGGTGAGTTTGGCGCCTGAACAAGAAAGAAAGCAAAACAGAGCTTGGACCGGACGGTTTTGTTAATAGAGATGGGCTTAAAGGCTCATGGGCTCTGTACTTATGGGACATAGGGAGAGGATTACTATAACTTTTTGCGTTACTTAGGATCGATCCCATATTTTTTTAAATCAATCAAGAACTCCAAAAACTATAAATAATCCTCAAAATTTATAAATAATTCTAAAAAATTGCCTTCTCTCTCTTCTTTTGGGTATATCATGTATGTATGCATGATATACCGTGTATATTTGAGTAACAAGTCTATTTAGAACTGACTTTTTTTTTAGTAAAAAATAGAAATTTGAAATTTTTTGTGAAAAAATCATAGTTAAAAAAATTCTTAGAATTAATATTCTCAAAAACATCGGTTTTTCTTTAGATAAGCTTGATTTATAATTGGTGCTGATAAAAATTGTTCTAACCCAATAAATTAATGGAAAAATCGCTTAATAAACCCGAGTCTAAACAGATCAACATCTTTTCCTTTGAGTCCAACAAAAACTGAAGTTTTCATCCCCCAAATCAGAAGCCAGTTAATCCTAGAATCATTCACATAATAATATATCAAGAAATGAAAAAACAAAAAAAACATATACTTTTGTTACAATACTAATGAAACGGGTCATTCATATTAGTCTAACCTGAACCTATTTATTATTATTATAATTGGTTGTATTTTTTTTTTTATTCGTGACGTATCAAGTTCATGTTATTTTATGTGTTGTGTTAGAGTTATATTGAACTAGTATATATATGTGAAAAAGAAAAATTTATTAAATTAAACAATATTGATACTTGAACTTATATTGTTAACCTAATTCATGGGTACGGTACGATCTTGATAGAGCAAAGCTTCATAAGTACCCGAAGCTCTTGATAATGTAGCTGTAGGCCTCTAACCAGGCTAGCCTGTGTTAGCTTCTTGCTTATAGCATTCAGAACTACAGTTCTAGCAATCTTAAGAAACTCTGGGTAAAATCATGTTAAGCAAGTAATCCATAGCATAATCTGGACAGCAAAATCAAAACCAAACTGCATATATTGAGAAGTAGATGTCACAAAGCAAAATGTCATTTTTATTTTTCATGAGACTCGAGAATGTGCGCTTATGTTTGATCCTCATTGACTTATAATTATTAGCTGCCCATCATCTTTGTGATTTATGGTTGAAATAATCTGCGTTCGTCTGTCACAATGTGCCTCTTCAAGTAGAAGCTGGAACTTCCCATTGTGGTGGCAGGGGACCGAAGTCGTATATAATCTCTCTGTGGCAAGACCAGACAAGCTTTATTGCTTCAGGAGTCCCTATTCCGGCTCCTCTTGGATCTCCAGCTGGCCCAAACCTGAAGCAGATTATCGTTTTCAAAATATTAACTTGTTGAAAAGATCACAA
>CAUOFW020001503.1:968823-987380 GCA_963454935.2 Ilex paraguariensis | reverse complement strand
CATTTTCCAATTACGGATCCAAATTTAGGTTTTTGGCCAAACTAACCAAATTTTTCACGCTCAAAAATTGAATTCTCTGACTGTCACGACCGCGCCACTCGCAATTACACGTGTGGATGAAATTTATGTAATGCAAACAAATTTTACTCACATTTTTTAAAAGAGTAGAACGAATCCACCAATTGGAACGACCTTGGCATAATCCCACGAAATGAATGTTAACCAACATAAAAATAATGAAATTAACATAGCTCATAGCTATTAGAGCGTGTGCGCTCAACCACAGCTCCGAAATTCAAATAAGGGATTCTATGTCGTCATTGGACCTATGGTAAAGGCTTGAGGCACCAAGGGATTAAGGTTTCAAGAGAAGTTGGACCTTACATGAATTTAGTATTCAAGAATACACTCTATACTTCTCTTCTTGCAACATGAATGCCCATATCACCCATTCCTCCTTCACAAGACTTTGGATTAAGGTGTCGTCCCTGGGACTCCCTTTGCCCTTGTCATCTCTGGCACAACCGTAGAAGTCATGGAGAAAAAGCGAACACTAGCTAGGTGACTAATTCATTAGATTCCGCCAGACGGAACTGGGCGCCCAATCTTTCTTGGACGTGTTCTGAAAATCAAAGGTCAATACAAGAATCTAGCGGAACTAGAGAGAATTATGGGTCTAGAGGGCCTCCCATGGGTTTATCGGACACAGTTGGAGAGGTTTGAGGGACTGGATCTCAAGGGTTTAAGAGAACGAATTATTTTTCTACTGGTAGAATCCGTAATAATTTTTTTGACACAACGGGTACCAACCGGTAGGAAGCAGCATTCGACCTGCCGGTAGCTCAATACAAAGTTCCAACAATTTTTTCGATTGTTATTTTTTTATTTCTCCTCTTCAAAACAAAGTAAAACAAAACTAATTAGAACCCCAACTCGTTAAACTCTAAGGGCATACAATTAAGTCCTTAGTCACATTCCACAGTGAGACAAATTCTTAGTATATGCAACCTAAAAAGCTCAATCATCAGTCTAGTTGAACGCCAAATTCAATAGAAAAATAAAATTGCACGCCACTTTTTTTGGCACCTTGAATACATTAAGCTTATGCACAACGCCGTCAAACCCCATGGTTACTTCTAGCGGAAGAGCGTTGTCTCGTGAAAGTTTCTAGAGAAGACGCCTACTAACTTCAACTGATCTGTCTAAAATTTTAATCATTTTCCCGTAATCACCATGAAAGCAAAGACTTACCATATCTACTCAATCTAGTCCACACATAGCTCTACCAACGGCACAAATGCTATGCAAGAGTATTCGCAATGATGTTCAAACACCAAAACCGTATTTGTGTGATACGTTAGTGTAACTGAAGAGATTCACAAAACAAGGTTCATTTTCCAATTACGGATCCAACTTTAGGTTTTTGGCCAAACTAACCAAAGTTTTCACCCTCAGAAATTGAATTCTCTGACTGTCACGACCGCGCCACTCGCAATTACACGTGAGGACCAAATTTATGTAATGCAGACAAATTTTACTCACATTTTTTAAAAGAGTAGAACGAATCCACCAATTGGAACGACCTTGGCATAATCCCACGAAATGAATGTTAACCAACATAAAAATAATGAAATTAACATAGCTCATAGCTATTAGAGCGTGTGCGCTCAACCACAGCTCCGAAATTCAAATAAGGGATTCTATGTCGTCATTGGACCTATGGTAAAGGCTTGAGGCACCAAGGGATTAAGGTTTCAAGAGAAGTTGGACCTTACATGAATTTAGTATTCAAGAATACACTCTATACTTCTCTTCTTGCAACATGAATGCCCATATCACCCATTCCTCGTTCACAAGACTTTGGATTATGGTGTCGTCCCTTGGACTCCCTTTGTCCTTGTCATCTCTGGCACAATCGTAGAAGTCATGGAGAAAAAGCGAACACTAGCTAGGTGACTAATTCATCAGATTCCGCCAGACGGAACTGGGCGCCCAATCTTTCTTGGACGTGTTCTGAAAATCAAAGGTCAATACAAGAATCTAGCGGAACTAGAGAGAATTATGGGTCTAGAGGGCCTCCCTTGGGTTTATCAGAAACAGATGGAGAGGTTTGAGGGAGTGGATCTGAACGGTTTGAGAGAATGAAATGTTTTGCTGCTGGTATAATCCGTTATAATTTTTTTGCCACAATGGGTACTAACCGGAAGGAAGCAACATTCGACTAGCAGGTAGCTCAATACAAAGTTCCAACAATTTTTTTGATTGTTTTCTTTTTATTTCTCCTCTTCAAAATAAAGTAAAACAAAACTAATTAGAACCCCAAGTCATAAAACTCAAAGTGGATCCAATTAAGTCCTTAGTCTTATTCGACAGTGAGACAAATTCTTAGTATCTACAACCTAAAAAGCACAATAATCAGTCTTGTTGAATGCCAAATTCAACAGAAAATTAAAATTGCACGCCACTTTCTTTGGCAGCATTAATACATTTAGCCTATCCACAATGCCGTCACACCCCTAGGTTACTTCTGGCGGAAGAGCATTGTCTCGTGAAAGTTTCTAGAGAAGACGCCTACTAACTTCAACTGATCTGTCTAAAATTTTAATCATTTTCCCGTAATCACCATGAAAGCAAAGACTTACCATATCTACTCAATCTAGTCCACACATAGCTCTACCAACGGCACAAATGCTATGCAAGAGTATTCGCAATGATGTTCAAACACCAAAACCGTATTTGTGTGATACGTTAGTGTAACTGAAGAGATTCACAAAACAAGGTTCATTTTCCAATTACGGATCCAACTTTAGGTTTTTGGCCAAACTAACCAAAGTTTTCACCCTCAGAAATTGAATTCTCTGACTGTCACGACCGCGCCACTCGCAATTACACGTGAGGACCAAATTTATGTAATGCAGACAAATTTTACTCACATTTTTTAAAAGAGTAGAACGAATCCACCAATTGGAACGACCTTGGCATAATCCCACGAAATGAATGTTAACCAACATAAAAATAATGAAATTAACATAGCTCATAGCTATTAGAGCGTGTGCGCTCAACCACAGCTCCGAAATTCAAATAAGGGATTCTATGTCGTCATTGGACCTATGGTAAAGGCTTGAGGCACCAAGGGATTAAGGTTTCAAGAGAAGTTGGACCTTACATGAATTTAGTATTCAAGAATACACTCTATACTTCTCTTCTTGCAACATGAATGCCCATATCACCCATTCCTCGTTCACAAGACTTTGGATTATGGTGTCGTCCCTTGGACTCCCTTTGTCCTTGTCATCTCTGGCACAATCGTAGAAGTCATGGAGAAAAAGCGAACACTAGCTAGGTGACTAATTCATCAGATTCCGCCAGACGGAACTGGGCGCCCAATCTTTCTTGGACGTGTTCTGAAAATCAAAGGTCAATACAAGAATCTAGCGGAACTAGAGAGAATTATGGGTCTAGAGGGCCTCCCATGGGTTTATCGGACACAGTTGGAGAGGTTTGAGGGACTGGATCTCAAGGGTTTAAGAGAACGAATTATTTTTCTACTGGTAGAATCCGTAATAATTTTTTTGACACAACGGGTACCAACCGGTAGGAAGCAGCATTCGACCTGCCGGTAGCTCAATACAAAGTTCCAACAATTTTTTCGATTGTTATTTTTTTATTTCTCCTCTTCAAAACAAAGTAAAACAAAACTAATTAGAACCCCAACTCGTTAAACTCTAAGGGCATACAATTAAGTCCTTAGTCACATTCCACAGTGAGACAAATTCTTAGTATATGCAACCTAAAAAGCTCAATCATCAGTCTAGTTGAACGCCAAATTCAATAGAAAAATAAAATTGCACGCCACTTTTTTTGGCACCTTGAATACATTAAGCTTATGCACAACGCCGTCAAACCCCATGGTTACTTCTAGCGGAAGAGCGTTGTCTCGTGAAAGTTTCTAGAGAAGACGCCTACTAACTTCAACTGATCTGTCTAAAATTTTAATCATTTTCCCGTAATCACCATGAAAGCAAAGACTTACCATATCTACTCAATCTAGTCCACACATAGCTCTACCAACGGCACAAATGCTATGCAAGAGTATTCGCAATGATGTTCAAACACCAAAACCGTATTTGTGTGATACGTTAGTGTAACTGAAGAGATTCACAAAACAAGGTTCATTTTCCAATTACGGATCCAACTTTAGGTTTTTGGCCAAACTAACCAAAGTTTTCACCCTCAGAAATTGAATTCTCTGACTGTCACGACCGCGCCACTCGCAATTACACGTGAGGACCAAATTTATGTAATGCAGACAAATTTTACTCACATTTTTTAAAAGAGTAGAACGAATCCACCAATTGGAACGACCTTGGCATAATCCCACGAAATGAATGTTAACCAACATAAAAATAATGAAATTAACATAGCTCATAGCTATTAGAGCGTGTGCGCTCAACCACAGCTCCGAAATTCAAATAAGGGATTCTATGTCGTCATTGGACCTATGGTAAAGGCTTGAGGCACCAAGGGATTAAGGTTTCAAGAGAAGTTGGACCTTACATGAATTTAGTATTCAAGAATACACTCTATACTTCTCTTCTTGCAACATGAATGCCCATATCACCCATTCCTCGTTCACAAGACTTTGGATTATGGTGTCGTCCCTTGGACTCCCTTTGTCCTTGTCATCTCTGGCACAATCGTAGAAGTCATGGAGAAAAAGCGAACACTAGCTAGGTGACTAATTCATCAGATTCCGCCAGACGGAACTGGGCGCCCAATCTTTCTTGGACGTGTTCTGAAAATCAAAGGTCAATACAAGAATCTAGCGGAACTAGAGAGAATTATGGGTCTAGAGGGCCTCCCATGGGTTTATCGGACACAGTTGGAGAGGTTTGAGGGACTGGATCTCAAGGGTTTAAGAGAACGAATTATTTTTCTACTGGTAGAATCCGTAATAATTTTTTTGACACAACGGGTACCAACCGGTAGGAAGCAGCATTCGACCTGCCGGTAGCTCAATACAAAGTTCCAACAATTTTTTCGATTGTTATTTTTTTATTTCTCCTCTTCAAAACAAAGTAAAACAAAACTAATTAGAACCCCAACTCGTTAAACTCTAAGGGCATACAATTAAGTCCTTAGTCACATTCCACAGTGAGACAAATTCTTAGTATATGCAACCTAAAAAGCTCAATCATCAGTCTAGTTGAACGCCAAATTCAATAGAAAAATAAAATTGCACGCCACTTTTTTTGGCACCTTGAATACATTAAGCTTATGCACAACGCCGTCAAACCCCATGGTTACTTCTAGCGGAAGAGCGTTGTCTCGTGAAAGTTTCTAGAGAAGACGCCTACTAACTTCAACTGATCTGTCTAAAATTTTAATCATTTTCCCGTAATCACCATGAAAGCAAAGACTTACCATATCTACTCAATCTAGTCCACACATAGCTCTACCAACGGCACAAATGCTATGCAAGAGTATTCGCAATGATGTTCAAACACCAAAACCGTATTTGTGTGATACGTTAGTGTAACTGAAGAGATTCACAAAACAAGGTTCATTTTCCAATTACGGATCCAACTTTAGGTTTTTGGCCAAACTAACCAAAGTTTTCACCCTCAGAAATTGAATTCTCTGACTGTCACGACCGCGCCACTCGCAATTACACGTGAGGACCAAATTTATGTAATGCAGACAAATTTTACTCACATTTTTTAAAAGAGTAGAACGAATCCACCAATTGGAACGACCTTGGCATAATCCCACGAAATGAATGTTAACCAACATAAAAATAATGAAATTAACATAGCTCATAGCTATTAGAGCGTGTGCGCTCAACCACAGCTCCGAAATTCAAATAAGGGATTCTATGTCGTCATTGGACCTATGGTAAAGGCTTGAGGCACCAAGGGATTAAGGTTTCAAGAGAAGTTGGACCTTACATGAATTTAGTATTCAAGAATACACTCTATACTTCTCTTCTTGCAACATGAATGCCCATATCACCCATTCCTCGTTCACAAGACTTTGGATTATGGTGTCGTCCCTTGGACTCCCTTTGTCCTTGTCATCTCTGGCACAATCGTAGAAGTCATGGAGAAAAAGCGAACACTAGCTAGGTGACTAATTCATCAGATTCCGCCAGACGGAACTGGGCGCCCAATCTTTCTTGGACGTGTTCTGAAAATCAAAGGTCAATACAAGAATCTAGCGGAACTAGAGAGAATTATGGGTCTAGAGGGCCTCCCTTGGGTTTATCAGAAACAGTTGGAGAGGTTTGAGGGAGTGGATCTGAAGGGTTTAAGAGAATGAAATATTTTTCTACTGGTAGAATCCGTTATAATTTTTTTGCCACAACGGGTACCAACCGGTAGGAAGCAGCATTCGACCTGCCGGTAGCTCAATACAAAGTTCCAACAATTTGTTGATTCTTTTTTTTTAATTTCTCCTCTTCAAAATAAAGTAAAACAAATCTAATTAGAACCCCAAGTCGTAAAACTCAAAGTGGATCCAATTAAGTCCTTAGTCATATTCCATAGTGAGACAAATTCTTAGTATCGACAACCAAAAAAGCACAATAATCAGTCTGTCGAATGCCAAATTGAACAGAAAATTAAAATTGCATGCCAGTTTCTTTGGCAGCATGAATACATTTAGCTTATGCACAACGCCGTCAAATCCCTAGGTTACTTCTGGCCGAACAGCATTGTCTCGTGAAAGTTTCTAGAGATGACACCTACAAACTTCAACCGATCTGTCTAAAATTTTTATCATTTTCCCGTAATCACCATGAAAGCAAAGACGTACCATGTTTACTCAATCTAGTCCACACATAGCTCTACCAACGGCACAAAGGCTATGCAAGAGTATTCACAATGATGTTCGAACCCCAAACCCGTGTTTATGTGATACGATCGTTCAACATAAGACATTCGCAAAACAAGATTCATTTCGCAATTACAGGTCCAAATTTAGGTCTTTGGCCAAACTAACCAAAGTTTTCACACTCAGAAATTGAATTCAATGACTGTCATGACCGCGCCACTCACAATTGCACGTGAGGACCAAATTTATGAAATCCAGCCAAATTTTACTCACATTCTTCAAAAGAGTAGAATGAATTCACAAGTTGGAATGACCATGGGATAATCCCTTGAAATGAATGTTAACCAACATAAGAATAATGAAATTGACATATCTCATACCTGTTAGAGCATGTGCGCTCAACCATAGCTCTGAAATTCAAATAGGGCATTCTATGTCGTCATTGGATTAATGGTAAAGGCTTGAGGAACGAAGGGATTAAGGTTTCAAGAGAAGTTGGACCTTACATGAATTTAGTATTCAAGAATACACTCTATACTTCTCTTCTTGCAACATGAATGCCCATATCACCCATTCTTCGTTCACAAGACTTTGGATTATGGTGTCGTCCCTTGGACTCCCTTTGTCCTTGTCATCTCTGGCACAATCGTAGAAGTCATGGAGAAAAAGCGAACACTAGCTAGGTGACTAATTCATCAGATTCCGCCAGACGGAACTGGGCGCCCAATCTTTCTTGGACGTGTTCTGAAAATCAAAGGTCAATACAAGAATCTAGCGGAACTAGAGAGAATTATGGGTCTAGAGGGCCTCCCATGGGTTTATCGGACACAGTTGGAGAGGTTTGAGGGACTGGATCTCAAGGGTTTAAGAGAACGAATTATTTTTCTACTGGTAGAATCCGTAATAATTTTTTTGACACAACGGGTACCAACCGGTAGGAAGCAGCATTCGACCTGCCGGTAGCTCAATACAAAGTTCCAACAATTTTTTCGATTGTTATTTTTTTATTTCTCCTCTTCAAAACAAAGTAAAACAAAACTAATTAGAACCCCAACTCGTTAAACTCTAAGGGCATACAATTAAGTCCTTAGTCACATTCCACAGTGAGACAAATTCTTAGTATATGCAACCTAAAAAGCTCAATCATCAGTCTAGTTGAACGCCAAATTCAATAGAAAAATAAAATTGCACGCCACTTTTTTTGGCACCTTGAATACATTAAGCTTATGCACAACGCCGTCAAACCCCATGGTTACTTCTAGCGGAAGAGCGTTGTCTCGTGAAAGTTTCTAGAGAAGACGCCTACTAACTTCAACTGATCTGTCTAAAATTTTAATCATTTTCCCGTAATCACCATGAAAGCAAAGACATACCATATCTACTCAATCTAGTCCACACATAGCTCTACCAACGGCACAAATGCTATGCAAGAGTATTCGCAATGATGTTCGAACACCAAAACCGTATTTGTGTGATACGATCGTGTAACTGAATAGATTCACAAAACAAGGTTCATTTTCCAATTACGGATCCAAATTTAGGTTTTTGGCCAAACTAACCAAAGTTTTCACCCTCAGAAATTGAATTCTCTGACTGTCACGACCGCGCCACTCGCAATTACACGTGAGGACCAAATTTATGTAATGCAGACAAATTTTACTCACATTTTTTAAAAGAGTAGAACGAATCCACCAATTGGAACGACCTTGGCATAATCCCACGAAATGAATGTTAACCAACATAAAAATAATGAAATTAACATAGCTCATAGCTATTAGAGCGTGTGCGCTCAACCACAGCTCCGAAATTCAAATAAGGGATTCTATGTCGTCATTGGACCTATGGTAAAGGCTTGAGGCACCAAGGGATTAAGGTTTCAAGAGAAGTTGGACCTTACATGAATTTAGTATTCAAGAATACACTCTATACTTCTCTTCTTGCAACATGAATGCCCATATCACCCATTCCTCGTTCACAAGACTTTGGATTATGGTGTCGTCCCTTGGACTCCCTTTGTCCTTGTCATCTCTGGCACAATCGTAGAAGTCATGGAGAAAAAGCGAACACTAGCTAGGTGACTAATTCATCAGATTCCGCCAGACGGAACTGGGCGCCCAATCTTTCTTGGACGTGTTCTGAAAATCAAAGGTCAATACAAGAATCTAGCGGAACTAGAGAGAATTATGGGTCTAGAGGGCCTCCCATGGGTTTATCGGACACAGTTGGAGAGGTTTGAGGGACTGGATCTCAAGGGTTTAAGAGAACGAATTATTTTTCTACTGGTAGAATCCGTAATAATTTTTTTGACACAACGGGTACCAACCGGTAGGAAGCAGCATTCGACCTGCCGGTAGCTCAATACAAAGTTCCAACAATTTTTTCGATTGTTATTTTTTTATTTCTCCTCTTCAAAACAAAGTAAAACAAAACTAATTAGAACCCCAACTCGTTAAACTCTAAGGGCATACAATTAAGTCCTTAGTCACATTCCACAGTGAGACAAATTCTTAGTATATGCAACCTAAAAAGCTCAATCATCAGTCTAGTTGAACGCCAAATTCAATAGAAAAATAAAATTGCACGCCACTTTTTTTGGCACCTTGAATACATTAAGCTTATGCACAACGCCGTCAAACCCCATGGTTACTTCTAGCGGAAGAGCGTTGTCTCGTGAAAGTTTCTAGAGAAGACGCCTACTAACTTCAACTGATCTGTCTAAAATTTTAATCATTTTCCCGTAATCACCATGAAAGCAAAGACATACCATATCTACTCAATCTAGTCCACACATAGCTCTACCAACGGCACAAATGCTATGCAAGAGTATTCGCAATGATGTTCAAACACCAAAACCGTATTTGTGTGATACGTTAGTGTAACTGAAGAGATTCACAAAACAAGGTTCATTTTCCAATTACGGATCCAACTTTAGGTTTTTGGCCAAACTAACCAAAGTTTTCACCCTCAGAAATTGAATTCTCTGACTGTCACGACCGCGCCACTCGCAATTACACGTGAGGACCAAATTTATGTAATGCAGACAAATTTTACTCACATTTTTTAAAAGAGTAGAACGAATCCACCAATTGGAACGACCTTGGCATAATCCCACGAAATGAATGTTAACCAACATAAAAATAATGAAATTAACATAGCTCATAGCTATTAGAGCGTGTGCGCTCAACCACAGCTCCGAAATTCAAATAAGGGATTCTATGTCGTCATTGGACCTATGGTAAAGGCTTGAGGCACCAAGGGATTAAGGTTTCAAGAGAAGTTGGACCTTACATGAATTTAGTATTCAAGAATACACTCTATACTTCTCTTCTTGCAACATGAATGCCCATATCACCCATTCCTCGTTCACAAGACTTTGGATTATGGTGTCGTCCCTTGGACTCCCTTTGTCCTTGTCATCTCTGGCACAATCGTAGAAGTCATGGAGAAAAAGCGAACACTAGCTAGGTGACTAATTCATCAGATTCCGCCAGACGGAACTGGGCGCCCAATCTTTCTTGGACGTGTTCTGAAAATCAAAGGTCAATACAAGAATCTAGCGGAACTAGAGAGAATTATGGGTCTAGAGGGCCTCCCATGGGTTTATCGGACACAGTTGGAGAGGTTTGAGGGACTGGATCTCAAGGGTTTAAGAGAACGAATTATTTTTCTACTGGTAGAATCCGTAATAATTTTTTTGACACAACGGGTACCAACCGGTAGGAAGCAGCATTCGACCTGCCGGTAGCTCAATACAAAGTTCCAACAATTTTTTCGATTGTTATTTTTTTATTTCTCCTCTTCAAAACAAAGTAAAACAAAACTAATTAGAACCCCAACTCGTTAAACTCTAAGGGCATACAATTAAGTCCTTAGTCACATTCCACAGTGAGACAAATTCTTAGTATATGCAACCTAAAAAGCTCAATCATCAGTCTAGTTGAACGCCAAATTCAATAGAAAAATAAAATTGCACGCCACTTTTTTTGGCACCTTGAATACATTAAGCTTATGCACAACGCCGTCAAACCCCATGGTTACTTCTAGCGGAAGAGCGTTGTCTCGTGAAAGTTTCTAGAGAAGACGCCTACTAACTTCAACTGATCTGTCTAAAATTTTAATCATTTTCCCGTAATCACCATGAAAGCAAAGACATACCATATCTACTCAATCTAGTCCACACATAGCTCTACCAACGGCACAAATGCTATGCAAGAGTATTCGCAATGATGTTCAAACACCAAAACCGTATTTGTGTGATACGTTAGTGTAACTGAAGAGATTCACAAAACAAGGTTCATTTTCCAATTACGGATCCAACTTTAGGTTTTTGGCCAAACTAACCAAAGTTTTCACCCTCAGAAATTGAATTCTCTGACTGTCACGACCGCGCCACTCGCAATTACACGTGAGGACCAAATTTATGTAATGCAGACAAATTTTACTCACATTTTTTAAAAGAGTAGAACGAATCCACCAATTGGAACGACCTTGGCATAATCCCACGAAATGAATGTTAACCAACATAAAAATAATGAAATTAACATAGCTCATAGCTATTAGAGCGTGTGCGCTCAACCACAGCTCCGAAATTCAAATAAGGGATTCTATGTCGTCATTGGACCTATGGTAAAGGCTTGAGGCACCAAGGGATTAAGGTTTCAAGAGAAGTTGGACCTTACATGAATTTAGTATTCAAGAATACACTCTATACTTCTCTTCTTGCAACATGAATGCCCATATCACCCATTCCTCGTTCACAAGACTTTGGATTATGGTGTCGTCCCTTGGACTCCCTTTGTCCTTGTCATCTCTGGCACAATCGTAGAAGTCATGGAGAAAAAGCGAACACTAGCTAGGTGACTAATTCATCAGATTCCGCCAGACGGAACTGGGCGCCCAATCTTTCTTGGACGTGTTCTGAAAATCAAAGGTCAATACAAGAATCTAGCGGAACTAGAGAGAATTATGGGTCTAGAGGGCCTCCCATGGGTTTATCGGACACAGTTGGAGAGGTTTGAGGGACTGGATCTCAAGGGTTTAAGAGAACGAATTATTTTTCTACTGGTAGAATCCGTAATAATTTTTTTGACACAACGGGTACCAACCGGTAGGAAGCAGCATTCGACCTGCCGGTAGCTCAATACAAAGTTCCAACAATTTTTTGATTCTTTTTTTTTAATTTCTCCTCCTCAAAATAACGTGAATCAAAACTATTTAGAACCCCAAGTCGTAAAACTCAAAGTGGATCCAATTAAGTCCTTCGTCATATTCCATAGTGAGACAAATTCTTAGTATCTACAACCTAAAAAGCTCAATAATCAGTTATGTCGAATGCCAAATTCAATAGAAAATTAAAATTGCATGCCACTTTCTTTGGCAGCATGAATACATTTAGCTTATGCACAACGCCGTGACACCCCTAGGTTACTTCTGGCGGAAGAGCTTTGTCTCGTGAAAGTTTATAGAGAAGACGCCTACTAACTTCAACTGATCTGTCCAAAATTTTAATCATTTTCCCATAATCACCATGAAAGCAAAGACATACCATATCTACTCAATCTAGTTCACACGTAGCTCTACCAACGGCACAAAGGTTATGCAAGAGTATTCACAATGATGTTCGAACCCCAAACCCATGTTTGTGTGATACGATCGTGCAACTGAAGAAATTCGCAAAACAAGGTTCATTTCCCAATTACAGATCCAAATTTAGGTCTTTGGCCAAACTAACCAAAGTTTTCACACTCAAAAATTGAATTCTCTGACTATCATGATCGCACCACTCACAATTACACGTGAGGACCAAATTTATGTAATGCAGACAAATTTTACTCACATTTTTTAAAAGAGTAGAACGAATCCACCAATTGGAACGACCTTGGCATAATCCCACGAAATGAATGTTAACCAACATAAAAATAATGAAATTAACATAGCTCATAGCTATTAGAGCGTGTGCGCTCAACCACAGCTCCGAAATTCAAATAAGGGATTCTATGTCGTCATTGGACCTGGGATTAAGGTTTGAGGAAAGAAGGGATTAAGGTTTCAAGAGAAGTTGGACCTTACACGAATTTAGTATTGAAGAATACACTCTATACTTCTCTTCTTGCAACATGAATGCCCATATCACCCATTCCTCGTTCACAAGACTTTGGATTATGGTGTCGTCCCTTGGACTCCCTTTGTCCTTGTCATCTCTGGCACAATCGTAGAAGTCATGGAGAAAAAGCGAACACTAGCTAGGTGACTAATTCATCAGATTCCGCCAGACGGAACTGGGCGCCCAATCTTTCTTGGACGTGTTCTGAAAATCAAAGGTCAATACAAGAATCTAGCGGAACTAGAGAGAATTATGGGTCTAGAGGGCCTCCCATGGGTTTATCGGACACAGTTGGAGAGGTTTGAGGGACTGGATCTCAAGGGTTTAAGAGAACGAATTATTTTTCTACTGGTAGAATCCGTGATAATTTTTTGGACACAACGGGTACCAACCGGTAGGAAGCAGCATTCGACCTGCCGGTAGCTCAATACAAAGTTCCAACAATTTTTTCGATTGTTATTTTTTTATTTCTCCTCTTCAAAACAAAGTAAAACAAAACTAATTAGAACCCCAACTCGTTAAACTCTAAGGGCATACAATTAAGTCCTTAGTCACATTCCACAGTGAGACAAATTCTTAGTATATGCAACCTAAAAAGCTCAATCATCAGTCTAGTTGAACGCCAAATTCAATAGAAAAATAAAATTGCACGCCACTTTTTTTGGCACCTTGAATACATTAAGCTTATGCACAACGCCGTCAAACCCCATGGTTACTTCTAGCGGAAGAGCGTTGTCTCGTGAAAGTTTCTAGAGAAGACGCCTACTAACTTCAACTGATCTGTCTAAAATTTTAATCATTTTCCCGTAATCACCATGAAAGCAAAGACTTACCATATCTACTCAATCTAGTCCACACATAGCTCTACCAACGGCACAAATGCTATGCAAGAGTATTCGCAATGATGTTCAAACACCAAAACCGTATTTGTGTGATACGTTAGTGTAACTGAAGAGATTCACAAAACAAGGTTCATTTTCCAATTACGGATCCAACTTTAGGTTTTTGGCCAAACTAACCAAAGTTTTCACCCTCAGAAATTGAATTCTCTGACTGTCACGACCGCGCCACTCGCAATTACACGTGAGGACCAAATTTATGTAATGCAGACAAATTTTACTCACATTTTTTAAAAGAGTAGAACGAATCCACCAATTGGAACGACCTTGGCATAATCCCACGAAATGAATGTTAACCAACATAAAAATAATGAAATTAACATAGCTCATAGCTATTAGAGCGTGTGCGCTCAACCACAGCTCCGAAATTCAAATAAGGGATTCTATGTCGTCATTGGACCTATGGTAAAGGCTTGAGGCACCAAGGGATTAAGGTTTCAAGAGAAGTTGGACCTTACATGAATTTAGTATTCAAGAATACACTCTATACTTCTCTTCTTGCAACATGAATGCCCATATCACCCATTCCTCGTTCACAAGACTTTGGATTATGGTGTCGTCCCTTGGACTCCCTTTGTCCTTGTCATCTCTGGCACAATCGTAGAAGTCATGGAGAAAAAGCGAACACTAGCTAGGTGACTAATTCATCAGATTCCGCCAGACGGAACTGGGCGCCCAATCTTTCTTGGACGTGTTCTGAAAATCAAAGGTCAATACAAGAATCTAGCGGAACTAGAGAGAATTATGGGTCTAGAGGGCCTCCCATGGGTTTATCGGACACAGTTGGAGAGGTTTGAGGGACTGGATCTCAAGGGTTTAAGAGAACGAATTATTTTTCTACTGGTAGAATCCGTGATAATTTTTTGGACACAACGGGTACCAACCGGTAGGAAGCAGCATTCGACCTGCCGGTAGCTCAATACAAAGTTCCAACAATTTTTTCGATTGTTATTTTTTTATTTCTCCTCTTCAAAACAAAGTAAAACAAAACTAATTAGAACCCCAACTCGTTAAACTCTAAGGGCATACAATTAAGTCCTTAGTCACATTCCACAGTGAGACAAATTCTTAGTATATGCAACCTAAAAAGCTCAATCATCAGTCTAGTTGAACGCCAAATTCAATAGAAAAATAAAATTGCACGCCACTTTTTTTGGCACCTTGAATACATTAAGCTTATGCACAACGCCGTCAAACCCCATGGTTACTTCTAGCGGAAGAGCGTTGTCTCGTGAAAGTTTCTAGAGAAGACGCCTACTAACTTCAACTGATCTGTCTAAAATTTTAATCATTTTCCCGTAATCACCATGAAAGCAAAGACTTACCATATCTACTCAATCTAGTCCACACATAGCTCTACCAACGGCACAAATGCTATGCAAGAGTATTCGCAATGATGTTCAAACACCAAAACCGTATTTGTGTGATACGTTAGTGTAACTGAAGAGATTCACAAAACAAGGTTCATTTTCCAATTACGGATCCAACTTTAGGTTTTTGGCCAAACTAACCAAAGTTTTCACCCTCAGAAATTGAATTCTCTGACTGTCACGACCGCGCCACTCGCAATTACACGTGAGGACCAAATTTATGTAATGCAGACAAATTTTACTCACATTTTTTAAAAGAGTAGAACGAATCCACCAATTGGAACGACCTTGGCATAATCCCACGAAATGAATGTTAACCAACATAAAAATAATGAAATTAACATAGCTCATAGCTATTAGAGCGTGTGCGCTCAACCACAGCTCCGAAATTCAAATAAGGGATTCTATGTCGTCATTGGACCTATGGTAAAGGCTTGAGGCACCAAGGGATTAAGGTTTCAAGAGAAGTTGGACCTTACATGAATTTAGTATTCAAGAATACACTCTATACTTCTCTTCTTGCAACATGAATGCCCATATCACCCATTCCTCGTTCACAAGACTTTGGATTATGGTGTCGTCCCTTGGACTCCCTTTGTCCTTGTCATCTCTGGCACAATCGTAGAAGTCATGGAGAAAAAGCGAACACTAGCTAGGTGACTAATTCATCAGATTCCGCCAGACGGAACTGGGCGCCCAATCTTTCTTGGACGTGTTCTGAAAATCAAAGGTCAATACAAGAATCTAGCGGAACTAGAGAGAATTATGGGTCTAGAGGGCCTCCCATGGGTTTATCGGACACAGTTGGAGAGGTTTGAGGGACTGGATCTCAAGGGTTTAAGAGAACGAATTATTTTTCTACTGGTAGAATCCGTAATAATTTTTTTGACACAACGGGTACCAACCGGTAGGAAGCAGCATTCGACCTGCCGGTAGCTCAATACAAAGTTCCAACAATTTTTTCGATTGTTATTTTTTTATTTCTCCTCTTCAAAACAAAGTAAAACAAAACTAATTAGAACCCCAACTCGTTAAACTCTAAGGGCATACAATTAAGTCCTTAGTCACATTCCACAGTGAGACAAATTCTTAGTATATGCAACCTAAAAAGCTCAATCATCAGTCTAGTTGAACGCCAAATTCAATAGAAAAATAAAATTGCACGCCACTTTTTTTGGCACCTTGAATACATTAAGCTTATGCACAACGCCGTCAAACCCCATGGTTACTTCTAGCGGAAGAGCGTTGTCTCGTGAAAGTTTCTAGAGAAGACGCCTACTAACTTCAACTGATTTGTCTAAAGTTTTAATCAGTTTCCCGTAATCACCGGGAAAGCAAAGACATACCATATCTACTCAATCTCGTTCACACATAGCTCTACTAACGGCACAAAGGCTATGCAAGAGTATTCACAATGTTGTTCGAACCCCAAACCCGTGTTTGTGTGATACGATCGTGCAACTGAAGGGATTCGCAAAACAAGGTTCATTTCCCAATAATGGATCCATATTTGGGTCTTTGGCCAAACTAACCAATGTTTTCACTCTCAGAAATTGTATTCTCTGACTGTCATGACCGCGCCACTCGTAATTGCTCATGAGGACCAAATTTATGTAACCCAGACAAATTTTACTCACATTATTGAATGGAGTTGAACGAATCCACCAGTTGGAATTTCCACGGCATAATCCCACGTAATGAATGCTAGCCAACATAAGAATAATGAAATTGACAAATCTCATAGCTATTAGAGCATGTGTGCTCAACCATAGCCCCGAAATGGAAATAGGGCATTCTATGTCGTCATTGGAGCAATGGTAAAGGCTTGAGGAACGAAGGGATTAAGGTTTCAAGAGAAGTTGGACCTTACACAAATTTTGTATTCAAGAATACACTCAATACTTCTATTCATGCAACATGAATGCCCATATCACCCACTCTTCCTTCACTAGACTTTGGATTGAGGTGTCGTCCCTCGGACTCCCTTTGCCCTTGTCATCTCTGGCACAATCATAGAAGTCATGGAGAAAAAGAGAACACTAGCTAGGTGGCAAATTCGTGAGATCCATCAGACGGAGCTGGACGCGAAATCTTTCTTGGAGGAATTCTAAAAATCCGAGATCAATACAAGAATCTAGGGGAACTAGAGAGAATTATGGGTNACGCGAAATCTTTCTTGGAGGAATTCTACAAATCCGAGATCAATACAAGAATCTAGGGGAACAAGAGAGAATTATGGGTGTAGAAGGCATCCCTTGAGTTTATCAGAAACAGTTGGAGAGGTTTGAGGGAGTGGATCTGAAGGGTTTAAGAGAATGAAATATTTTTCTACTGGTATAATCCATTTTAATTTTTTTGCCACANATGAAATATTTTTCTACTGGTATAATCCATTATAATTTTTTTGCCACAACGGGTACCAACCGGTAGGAAGCAGCATTCGACCTGCGGGTAGCTCAATACAAAGTTCCAACAATTTTTTGATTCTTTTTTTTTTAATTTCTCCTCTTCAAAATAAAGTAAGACAAAACTAATTAGAACTCCAAGTCGTAAAACCCAATGTGGATCCAATTAAGTCCATAGTCATATTCTAGAGTGAGACAATTTTTTAGTATCTGCAACCTAGAAAGCTCAATAATCAGTCATGTTGAATGCCAAATTGAACAGAAAATTAAAATTGCACGCCACTTTCTTTGGCAGCATGAATACATTTAGCTTATGCACAACGACGTCACACCCCAAGGTTACTTNAATAATCAGTCATGTTGAACGCCAAATTGAACAGAAAATTAAAATTGCACGCCACTTTCTTTGGCAGCATGAATGCATTTAGCTTATGCACAACGACGTCACACCCCAAGGTTACTTCTGGCAGAAGAGCGTTGTCTAGTGAAAGTTTCAAGAGAAGACGCCTACTAACTTCAACTGATCTGTCTAAAGTTTTAATCAGTTTCCCGTAATCACCGGGAAAGCAAAGACATACCATATCTACTCAATCTCGTTCACACATAGCTCTACTAACGGCACAAAGGCTATGCAAGAGTATTCACAATGATGTTCGAACCCCAAACCCGTGTTTGTGTGATACGATCGTGCAACTAAAGAGATTCGCAAAACAAGGTTCATTTCCCAATAATGGATCCAAATTTGGGTCTTTGGCCAAACTAACCACTGTTTTCACTCTGAGAAATTGAATTCCCTGACTGTCATGACCGCGCCACTCGTAATTGCTCGTGAGGACCAAATTTATGTAATCCAGACAAATTTTACTCACATTATTGAAAAGAGTTGAACGAATCCACCAGTTGGAATTACCACGGCATAATCCCACGAAATGAATGTTAACCAACATAA
>CAUOFW020001503.1:947303-959122 GCA_963454935.2 Ilex paraguariensis | reverse complement strand
TTTTTTTTTATTTCTCCTCTTCAAAATAAAGTAAAACAAAACTAATTCCTACCCCAAGTCGTAAAACTCAAAGTGGATCCAATTAAGTCCTTAGTCTTATTCCATAGTGAGCCAAATTCTTAGTATTTGCAACCTAAAAAGCTCAATAATCAGTCATGTTGAATGCCAAATTGAACAGAAAATTAAAATTGCACGCCACTTTCTTTGGCAGCATGAATACATTTAGCTTATGCACAATGCCGTCACACCCCTAGATTACTTCTAGCGGAAGAGCGTTGTCTCGTGAAAGTTTCTAGAGAAGATGCCTACTAACTTCAACTGATCTTTCTAAAATTTTAATCATTTTCCCGTAATCACCGTGAAAGCAAAGACATACCATATCTACTCAATGTAGTTCACACATAGGTCTACCAACGGCACAAAGGCTGTGCAAGAGTATTCACAATGATATTCGAACCCCAAACCCGTGTTTGTGTGATACGATCGTGCAACTGAAGAGATTCGCAAAACAAGGTTCATTTCCCACTTACGGATCCAAATTTCGGTCTTTGGCCAAACTAACCATTGTTTTCACTCTCAGAAATTGAATTCTTTGACTGTCATGACCGCGCCACTCACAATTGCACGTGAGCACCAAATTTATGTAATCCAGACAAATTTTACTCACATTTTTCAAAAGAGAAGAACGAATCCACCAGTTGAAACGACCATGGCATAATCCCACGAAATGAATGTTAACCAATATAGAAATAACAAAATTCGCTTATCTCATTGCTACTAGAGCATGTGCGCTCAACCATAGCTCCGAAATTCAAATAGGGCATTCTATGTCGTCATTGGACCAATGGTAATGGCTTGAGGAACGAAGGGATTAAGGTTTCAAGAAAAGTTTGACCTTACTCGAATTTTGTATTCAAGAATACACTGAATACTTCTTTTCATACAACAGGAATGCCCATACCACCCACTCTTCCATCACAGGACTTTGGATTGAGGTGTCGTCTCTTGGACTACCTTTGCCCTTGTCCTCTCTGGCACAATCATAGAAGTCATGGAGAAAAATAGAACACTAGCTAGGTGACAAATTCATGAGATTCCGCCTGACGGAGATGGGCATGAAATCTTTGTTGGAGGCATTCTAAAATCCGAGATCAGTTCAAGAATTTGGGGGAACTAGAGAGAATTATGGGTCTAGAGGGTCTCCCTTTGGTTTATCAGAAACAGTTGGAGATGTTGAGGGAGTGGATCTGAATGGTTTGAGAGAAGGAAATGTTTTTCTTCTAGTAGAATCCGTTATATTTTTTTTGCCACAACAGGTACTAACCGGTATGAAGCAGCATTCGACCAGCTGGTAGCTCAATACAAAGTTTCAACAATTTTTTTGATTCTTTTTTTTTATTTCTCCTCTTCAAAATAAAGTAAAACAAAACTAATTAGAAACCCAAGTCGTAAAACTCAAAGTGGATCCAATTAAGTCCTTAGTCATATTCCATAGTGAGACAAATTCTTAGTATTTGCAACCTAAAAAGCTCTATATTCAGTCATGTTGAATGCCAAATTCAAATGAAAATTAAAATTGCACGCCACTTACTTTTGCAGCATGAATACATTTAGCTTATGCAAAAGGCCGTCACACCCCCAGGTTACTTCTGGCGGAATTGCGTTGTCTCGTGAAAGTTTCTAGAGAAGACGCCTACTAACTTCAGCTGATATGTCTAAAATTTTAATCAATTTACCGTAATCACCGTGAAAGCAAGGACATACCATATCTAGTAAATCTAGTCCACACATACCTCTACCAACGGCACAAAGGCAATGCAAGAGTATTCACAATGATGTTCGAACCCCAAACCCGTGTTTGTGTGATACGATCGTTCAACTGAAGAGATTCACAAAACAAGGTTCATTTCCCAATTATGGATCCAAATTTAGGTCTTTGGCCAAACTAACCAAAGTTTTCACACTCAGAAATTGAATTCTCTGACTGTCATGACCGCACCACTCGCAATTGCATGTGAGGACCAAATTTTTGTAATCCAGACAAATTTCACTCACATTTTTCAAAAGAGAAGAACGAATCCACCAGTTGAAATGACCATGGCATAATCCCACGAAATACATGTTAACGAACATAGAAATAACGAAATTGACATATCTCATAGCTATTAGAGCATNTCATTTTCCCGTAATCACCGTGAAAGCAAAGACATACCATATCTACTCAATGTAGTTCACACATAGGTCTACCAACGGCACAAAGGCTGTGCAAGAGTATTCACAATGATATTCGAACCCCAAACCCGTGTTTGTGTGATACGATCGTGCAACTGAAGAGATTCGCAAAACAAGGTTCATTTCCCACTTACGGATCCAAATTTCGGTCTTTGGCCAAACTAACCATTGTTTTCACTCTCAGAAATTGAATTCTTTGACTGTCATGACCGCGCCACTCACAATTGCACGTGAGCACCAAATTTATGTAATCCAGACAAATTTTACTCACATTTTTCAAAAGAGAAGAACGAATCCACCAGTTGAAACGACCATGGCATAATCCCACGAAATGAATGTTAACCAATATAGAAATAACAAAATTCGCTTATCTCATTGCTACTAGAGCATGTGCGCTCAACCATAGCTCCGAAATTCAAATAGGGCATTCTATGTCGTCATTGGACCAATGGTAATGGCTTGAGGAACGAAGGGATTAAGGTTTCAAGAAAAGTTTGACCTTACTCGAATTTTGTATTCAAGAATACACTGAATACTTCTTTTCATACAACAGGAATGCCCATACCACCCACTCTTCCATCACAGGACTTTGGATTGAGGTGTCGTCTCTTGGACTACCTTTGCCCTTGTCCTCTCTGGCACAATCATAGAAGTCATGGAGAAAATTAGAACACTAGCTAGGTGACAAATTCATGAGATTCCGCCTAACGGAGATGGGCATGAAATCATTGTTGGAGGCATTCTAAAATCCGAGATCAGTTCAAGAATTTGGGGGAACTAGAGAGAATTATGGGTCTAGAGGGTCTCCCTTTGGTTTATTAGAAACAGTTGGAGATGTTGAGGGAGTGGATCTGAATGGTTTGAGAGAAGGAAATGTTTTTCTTCTAGTAGAATCCGTTATATTGTTTTTGCCACAACAGGTACTAACCGGTAGGAAGCAGCATTCGACCAGCTGGTAGCTCAATACAAAGTTTCATCAATTTTTTTGATTCTTTTTTTTTATTTCTCCTCTTCAAAATAAAGTAAAACAAAACTAATTAGAAACCCAAGTCGTAAAACTCAAAGTGGATCCAATTAAGTCCTTAGTCATATTCCATAGTGAGACAAATTCTTAGTATTTGCAACCTAAAAAGCTCTATATTCAGTCATGTTGAATGCCAAATTCAACAGAAAATTAAAATTGCACGCCACTTACTTTTGCAGCATGAATACATTTAGCTTATGCAAAAGGCCGTCACACCCCCAGGTTACTTCTGGCGGAAGAGCGTTGTCTCGTGAAAGTTTCTAGAGAAGACGCCTACTAACTTCAGCTGATATGTCTAAAAGTTTAATCATTTTACCGTAATCACCGTGAAAGCAAGGACATACCATATCTAGTAAATCTAGTCCACACATAGCTCTACCAACGGCACAAAGGCAATGCAAGAGTATTCACAATGATGTTCGAACCCCAAACCCGTGTTTGTGTGATACGATCGTGCAACTGAAGAGATTCACAAAACAAGGTTCATTTCCCAATTATGGATCCAAATTTAGGTCTTTGGCCAAACTAACCAAAGTTTTCACACTCAGAAATTGAATTCTCTAACTGTCATGATCGCGCCACTCATAATTACACGTGAGGACCAAATTTTTGTTCTCCAGAAAAATTTTACACACATTTTTCAAAAGAGTAGAACGAATCCACTAGTTAGAATGACCAGGGCATAATCCCATAAAATGAATATTAACCAACATAAAAATAATGAAATTGACATATCTCATAGCTATTAGAGCATGTGCGCTCAACCATAGCTCCGAAATTCAAATAGGGCATTCTATGTCGTCATTGGACCATTGGTAAAGGCTTGAGGAACGAAGCGATTAAGAATGCAAGAAAAGTTGGACCTTACACAAATTTAGTATTCAAGAATACACTCAATACTTCTTTTCATGCAACATGAATGCCCATATCACCCACTCTTCCTTCACCAGACTTTGGATTGAGGTGTCGTCCCTCGGACTCCCTTTGCCCTTGTCATCTCTGGCACAATCATAGAAGTCATGGGGAAAAAGAGAACACTAGCTAGGTGGCAAATTCATGAGATTCAGTCAGAAGGAGCTGGACGCGAAATCTTTCTTGGAGGCATTCTAAAAATTAGAGATCAATACAAGAATCTAAGGGAACTAGAGAGAATTATGGGTCTAGAAGGCATCCCTTGGGTTTATCAGAAACAGTTGGGGAGGTTTGAGGGGGTGGATCTGAAGGGTTTAAGAGAATGAAATATTTTTCTTCTGGTAGAATCCATTATAATTTTTTTGCCACAACGGGTACCAACCGGTAGGAAGCAGCATTCGACCTGCGGGTAGCTCAACACAAAGTTCCAACAATTTTTTGATTCTTTTTTTTTTAATTTCTCCTCTTCAAAATAAAGTAAAACAAAACTAATTAGAACCCCAAGTCGTAAAACTCAAAGTGGATCCAATTAAGTCCTTAGTCATATTCCATAGTGAGACAAATTCCTAGTATCTACAACCTAAAAAGCTCAATAATCAGTCATGTTGAATGCCAAATTCAACAGAAAATTAAAATTGCATGCCACTTTCTTTGGCAGCATGAATACATTTAGCTTATGCACAACGCCGTCACACCCCTAGGTTACTTCTGGCGGAAGAGCGTTGTCTCGTGAAAGTTTCTAGAGAAGACGCCTACTAACTTCAACTGATCTGTCTAAAATTTTAATCATTTTCCCGTAATCACCATGAAAGCAAAGACATACCATATCTACTCAATCTAGTCCACACATAGCTCTACCAACGGCACAAATGCTATGCAAGAGTATTCGCAATGATGTTCAAACACCAAAACCGTATTTGTGTGATACGTTAGTGTAACTGAAGAGATTCACAAAACAAGGTTCATTTTCCAATTACGGATCCAACTTTAGGTTTTTGGCCAAACTAACCAAAGTTTTCACCCTCAGAAATTGAATTCTCTGACTGTCACGACCGCGCCACTCGCAATTACACGTGAGGACCAAATTTATGTAATGCAGACAAATTTTACTCACATTTTTTAAAAGAGTAGAACGAATCCACCAATTGGAACGACCTTGGCATAATCCCACGAAATGAATGTTAACCAACATAAAAATAATGAAATTAACATAGCTCATAGCTATTAGAGCGTGTGCGCTCAACCACAGCTCCGAAATTCAAATAAGGGATTCTATGTCGTCATTGGACCTATGGTAAAGGCTTGAGGCACCAAGGGATTAAGGTTTCAAGAGAAGTTGGACCTTACATGAATTTAGTATTCAAGAATACACTCTATACTTCTCTTCTTGCAACATGAATGCCCATATCACCCATTCCTCGTTCACAAGACTTTGGATTATGGTGTCGTCCCTTGGACTCCCTTTGTCCTTGTCATCTCTGGCACAATCGTAGAAGTCATGGAGAAAAAGCGAACACTAGCTAGGTGACTAATTCATCAGATTCCGCCAGACGGAACTGGGCGCCCAATCTTTCTTGGACGTGTTCTGAAAATCAAAGGTCAATACAAGAATCTAGCGGAACTAGAGAGAATTATGGGTCTAGAGGGCCTCCCATGGGTTTATCGGACACAGTTGGAGAGGTTTGAGGGACTGGATCTCAAGGGTTTAAGAGAACGAATTATTTTTCTACTGGTAGAATCCGTAATAATTTTTTTGACACAACGGGTACCAACCGGTAGGAAGCAGCATTCGACCTGCCGGTAGCTCAATACAAAGTTCCAACAATTTTTTCGATTGTTATTTTTTTATTTCTCCTCTTCAAAACAAAGTAAAACAAAACTAATTAGAACCCCAACTCGTTAAACTCTAAGGGCATACAATTAAGTCCTTAGTCACATTCCACAGTGAGACAAATTCTTAGTATATGCAACCTAAAAAGCTCAATCATCAGTCTAGTTGAACGCCAAATTCAATAGAAAAATAAAATTGCACGCCACTTTTTTTGGCACCTTGAATACATTAAGCTTATGCACAACGCCGTCAAACCCCATGGTTACTTCTAGCGGAAGAGCGTTGTCTCGTGAAAGTTTCTAGAGAAGACGCCTACTAACTTCAACTGATCTGTCTAAAATTTTAATCATTTTCCCGTAATCACCATGAAAGCAAAGACATACCATATCTACTCAATCTAGTTCACACATAGCTCTACCAACGGCAGAAAGGCTATGCAAGAGTATTCATAATGATGTTCGAACCCCAAACCCGTGTTTGTGTGATACGATCGTGCAACCGAAGAGTTTCACAAAACAAGGTTCATTTCCCAATTATGGATCCAAATTTAGGTCTTTAGCCAAACTAACCAATGTTTTCACACTCAGAAATTGAATTCTCTGACTGTCATGATCGCGCCACTCACAATTACACGTGAGGANTTTAGGTTTTTGGCCAAACTAACCAAAGTTTTCACCCTCAGAAATTGAATTCTCTGACTGTCATGATCGCGCCACTCACAATTACACGTGAGGACCAAATTTATGTTCTCCAGAAAAATTTTACACACATTTTTCAAAAGAGTAGAACGAATCCACTAGTTGGAATGACCAGGGCATAATCCCATAAAATGAATATTAACCAACATAAAAATAATGAAATTGACATATCTCATAGCAATTAAAGCACGTGCACTCAACAATACCCCCAAAAATCGAATTGGGCATTCTANTGAATGTTAACCAACATAAAAATAATGAAATTGACATATCTCATAGCTATTAGAGCATGTGCGCTCAACCATAGCTCCGAAATTCAAATAGGGCATTCTATGTCATCATTTTACCAATGGTAAAGGCTTGACGAACGAAGGGATAAAGGTTTCAAGAGAAGTTGGACCTTACACGAATTTAGTATTCAAGAATACAGTCAATTATTCTTTTCATTCAACATGAATGCCCATATCACCCACTCTTCCTTCACTGAACTTTGGATTAAGGTGTTGTCCCTCGGACTCCTTTTGCCCTTATCATCTTTGGAAAAATCATAGAAGTCATGGAGAAAAAGAGAACACTAGCAAGGTGGCAAATTCATGAGATTCCGTCAGACGGAGCTGGAGGTGAAATCTTTCTTGGAGGCATTCTAAAAATCAGAGATCAATACAAGAATCTAGGTGAACTAGATAGAATTATGGATCTATAGGGCCTCCCTTGGGTTTATCGGAAACAGTTGGAGAGGTTTGAGGGAGTGGATCTGAAGGGTTTAAGAGAATGAAATGTTTTTCTACTGGTAGAATCCATTATAATTTTTTTGCCACAACGGGTACCAACCGGTAGGAAGCAGCGTTCGACCTGCGGGTAGCTCAATACAAAGTTCCTACAATTTTTTGATTCTTTTTTTTTTTAATTTCTCCTCTTCAAAATAGAGTAAAACAAAACTAGTTAGAACCCCANTAAGAGAATGAAATATTTTTCTACTGCTAGAATCCGTTATAATTATTTTGCCACAAAGGGTACCAACTGGTTGGAAGCAGCATTCGACCTACCAGTAGCTCAACACAAAGTTCAAACAATTTTTTTGATTGTTTTTTTTTTATTTCTCCTCTTCAAAATAAAGTAAAACAAAACTAATTAAAACCCAAGTCGTAAAACTCAAAGTGGATCCAATTAAGTCCTTAGTCATATTCCACAGTGAGACAAATTCCTAGTATCTGCAACCTAAAAAGCTCAATAATCAGTCATGTTGAATGCCAAATTCAACAGAAAATTAAAATTGCATGCCACTTTCTTTGGCAGCATGAATACATTTAGCTTATGCACAATGNGTTGAATGCCAAATTCAACAGAAAATTAAAATTGCATGCCACTTTCTTTGGCAGCATGAATACATTTAGCTTATGCACAATGCCGTCACACCCCCTAGGTTACTTCTGGCGGAAGAGAGTTGTCTCGGGAAAGTTTCTAGAGAAGTCGCCTACTAACTTCAACGAATATGTCTAAAATTTTAATCATTTTCCCGTAATCACCATGAAGGCAAAGACATACCATATCTACTCAATCTAGTCCACACAAAGCTCTACCAACGGGACAAAGGCTATGCAAAAGTATTCACAATGATGTTGGAACCCCAAACCCGTGTTTGTGTGATACGATCGTGCAACTGAAGAGATTCGCAAAATAAGGTTAATTTCCCAATTACGGATCCAAATTTAGGTCTTTGGCCAAACTAACCGAAGTTTTCACACTCAAAAATTGAATTCTCTGACTGTCATGACCGCGCCACTCGCAATTGCACGTGAGGACCAAATTTATGTAATCCAGACAAATTTTACTCACATTTTTCAAAAGAGTGGAACGAATCTACCAATTGGAACGACCTTGGCTTAATCCCACGAAATGAATGTTAACCCAAATAAAAATAATGAAATTGGCATATCTCAAAGCTTTTAAAGCACGTGCACTCAACCATACCACCAAAAATCAAATTGGGCATTCTATGTCGTCATTGGACCTTTGGTAAAGGCTTGAGGAACGAGAGGATTAAGGTTTCAAAGGAAGTTGGACCTTACACGAATTTAGTATTCAAGAATACACTTAATACTTCTTTTCATGCAACATGAATGCCCATACCACTCGTGCTACCTTCACAGGACTTTAGTTTGAGGTGTCGTCCCTTGCACTCCCATTGTCCATGTCATCTCTGGCACAATCATAGAAGTCATGGAGAAAAAGAGAACACTAGCGACGAGAGTAATTCGTGAGATTCCACTAAACGGTGTTGTCTAGTCGAATGTCTCATTCAATAGAAAATTAAAATGGCACGCCACTTTCTTCGGCAACATGAATACATTTAGTTTATGCACTACGCCGTCAAACCCCTTGGTTACTTCTAGCGGCTGTGCGTTGTCCCGTGAAAGTTTCTAGAGAAGACGCCGACTAACATCAACTTATCTATCTGAAATTTAAATTTTTTTCACCTAATCACCATGAAAGCAAGGACATAACATAGCTACTCAATTTAGTTCACACATAACTCTACCAACGACACAAAGGCTACGCTAGAGTATTCACAATGATGTTCGAACCCCAAACCCGTGTTCCTGTGATACGATCGTGCAACTGAAGAGATTCCCAAAACAAGGTTCATTTTCCAATTACGGATCCAAATTTAGGTTTTTGGCCAAACTAAAAAATAGAATTCTATGACTCAGAAATAGAATTCTATGACTATCATGACCGCCCCACCCGTAATTACACGTGAGGACCAGATTTATGTAATCCAGACAAATTTTACTCACATTTTTCAAAAGAGTGGAACGAATCTACCAATTGGAACGACCTTGGCTTAATCCCACGAAATGAATGTTAACCCAAATAAAAATAATGAAATTGGCATATCTCAAAGCTTTTAAAGCACGTGCACTCAACCATACCACCAAAAATCAAATTGGGCATTCTATGTCGTCATTGGACCTTTGGTAAAGGCTTGAGGAACGAGAGGATTAAGGTTTCAAAGGAAGTTGGACCTTACACGAATTTAGTATTCAAGAATACACTCAATACTTCCTTTCATGCAACATGAATGGCCATATCACCCACTCTTCCTANTAAGATTTCAAGAGAAGTTGGACCTTACACGAATTTAGTATTCAAGAATACACTCAATACTTCCTTTCATGCAACATGAATGCCCATATCACCCACTCTTCCTACACAGGACTTTGGATTGAGGTGTCGTCCCTTGGACTCCCTTTGCCCTTGTCATCTCTAGCACAATCATGGAAGCCATGGAGAAAAAGAGAACACTAGCTGGGTGACAAATTCATGAGATTTTGCCAGACAGAGCTGGGCAAGAAATCTTTCTTGGAGGCATTCTAAAATCTGATATCTATACAAGAATTTGGGGGAACTAGAGAGAATTAAGGGTCTTGAAGGCCTCCCTTGGGTTTATCAGAAACAGTTGGAGAGGTTTGAAGGAGTGGATCTGATGGGTTTAAGAGAATGAAATTTTTTTCTACTGGTAGAATCCGTTATAATTTTTTTGCCACAACGAGTACTAACCGGCAGGAAGCAGCATTCGACCTGCCGGTATCTCAATACAAAGTTCCAACAATTTTTTGGATTCTTTTTTTTTTATTTCTCCTCTTCAAAACATTGTAAAACAAAACTAAATAGAACGCTAAGTCGTAAAACTCAAAGTGGATCCAATTAAGTCCTTTGTCAAATTCCATAGTGAGACAAATTCTTAGTATCTGCAACCTAAAAAGCTTAATAATCAGTCATGTTGAATGCCAAATACAGTAGAAAATTAAAATTGTACGGTACATTCTTTGGTAGTATGGATACATTTAGCTTATGCACAACGCCGTCACACCCCTAGGTTACTTCTGGCGGAACAGCGTTGTCTCGTGAAAGTTTCTAGAGAAGGCGCGTACTAACTTCAACAGATCTGTCTAAAATTTTAATCATTTTCCCGTAATCACCATGAAAGCAAAGACATACCATATCTACTCAATCTAGTCCACACATAGCACTTCCAATANCATGAAAGCAAAGACATACCATATCTACTCAATCTAGTCCACACATAGCACTTCCAACGGCACAAAGGCTATGCAAGAGTATTCACAATGATGTTCGAACCCCAAACCCGTGTTTGTGTGATACGATCGTGCAACTGAAGACATTCGCAAAACAAGGTTCATTTCCCAATTACGGATCCAAATTTAGGTCTTTGGCCAAACTAACCAAAGTTTTCACTCTCACAAATTGAATTCTCTGACTGTCATGACCGCGTCACTCCGAATTGCACGTGAGGACCAAATATATGTAATCCAGACAAATTTTACTTACAGTTTTGAAAAGAGTTGAACGAATCCACCAGTTGGAATTACCATGGCATAATCCCACGAAATGAATGTTAACCAACATAAAAATATTGAATTTGACATATCTCATAGCTATTAGAGCATGTGCGCTCNAAATATTGAAATTGACATATCTCATAGCTATTAGAGCATGTGCGCTCAACCACAGCTCCGAAATTCAAATAGGGCATTCTATGTCGTCATTGGACCAATGGTATAGGCTTGAGGAACGAAGGGATTAAGGTTTCAAGAGAAGTTGGACCTTACACGAATTTTGTATTCAAGAATACACTCAATACTTCTTTTCATGTAACATGATTGCCCATATCACCCACTCTTCCTTCACAGGACTTTGGATTGAGGTGTCGTCCCTTGGACTCCTTTTGCCCTTGTCATCTCTGGCACAATCATAGAAGCCATGGAGAAAAATAGAACACTAGCTAGGTGACAAATTCATGAGATTCCGCCAGACGGAGCTGGGCAGGAAATCTTTCTTGGAGGCATTCTAAAATCTGAGATTAATACAAGAATTCTGGGGATCTAGAGGGAATTAAGGGTCTAGAGGGCCTCCCTTGGGTTTTTCAAAAACAGTTGGAGTGGTTTGAGGGAGTGGATCTGATGGGTGTAAGAGAATGAATTTTTTTTCAACTGGCAGAATCTGTTATAACTTTTTTCCCACAACGGGTACCCACCGGCAGGAAGCAGCATTCGACTTGCCGGTAGCACAATACAAAGTTCCAACAAGTTTTTGGATT
>CAUOFW020001503.1:850505-864436 GCA_963454935.2 Ilex paraguariensis | reverse complement strand
AATTCATGTAAGGTCCAACTTCTCTTGAAACCTTAATCCCTTGGTGCCTCAAGCCTTTACCATAGGTCCAATGACGACATAGAATCCCTTATTTGAATTTCGGAGCTGTGGTTGAGCGCACACGCTCTAATAGCTATGAGCTATGTTAATTTCATTATTTTTATGTTGGTTAACATTCATTTCGTGGGATAATGCCAAGGTCGTTCCAATTGGTGTATTCGTTCTACTCTTTTCAAAAATATGAGTAAAATTTATCTGCATTACATAAATTTGGTCCTCACGTGTAATTGCGAGTGGCGCGGTCATGACTGTCAGAGAATTCAATTTCTGAGGGTGAAAGCTTTGGTTAGTTTGGCCAAAAACCGAAATTTTGGATCCGTAATTGGAAAATGAACCTTGTTTTGTGAATCTCTTCTGTTACATGATCCTATCACACAAATACGGTTTTGGGGTTCGAACATCAATGCGAATACTCTTGCATAGCATTTGTGCCATAGGTAGAGCTATGTGTGGACTAGATTGAGTAGATCTGGTATGTCTTTGCTTTTTTGGTGATAACGGGAAAATGATTATAATTTTAGACAGATCAGTTGAACTTAGTAGGCGTCTTCTCTAGAAACTTTCACGAGACAACGCTCTTCCGCTAGAAGTAACCATGGGGTTTGACGGCGTTGTGCATAAGCTTAATGTATTCAAGGTGCCAAAAAAAGTGGCGTGCAATTTTATTTTTCTATTGAATTTGGCGTTCAACTAGACTGATGATTGAGCTTTTTAGGTTGCATATACTAAGAATTTGTCTCACTGTGGAATGTGACTAAGGACTTAATTGTATGCCCTTAGAGTTTAACGAGTTGGGGTTCTAATTAGTTTTGTTTTACTTTGTTTTGAAGAGGAGAAATAAAAAAATAACAATCGAAAAAATTGTTGGAACTTTGTATTGAGCTACCGGCAGGTCGAATGCTGCTTCCTACCGGTTGGTACCCGTTGTGTCAAAAAAATTATTACGGATTCTACCAGTAGAAAAATAATTCGTTCTCTTAAACCCTTGAGATCCAGTCCCTCAAACCTCTCCAACTGTGTCCGATAAACCCATGGGAGGCCCTCTAGACCCATAATTCTCTCTAGTTCCGCTAGATTCTTGTATTGACCTTTGATTTTCAGAACACGTCCAAGAAAGATTGGGCGCCCAGTTCCGTCTGGCGGAATCTGATGAATTAGTCACCTAGCTAGTGTTCGCTTTTTCTCCATGACTTCTACGATTGTGCCAGAGATGACAAGGACAAAGGGAGTCCAAGGGACGACACCATAATCCAAAGTCTTGTGAACGAGGAATGGGTGATATGGGCATTCATGTTGCAAGAAGAGAAGTATAGAGTGTATTCTTGAATACTAAATTCATGTAAGGTCCAACTTCTCTTGAAACCTTAATCCCTTGGTGCCTCAAGCCTTTACCATAGGTCCAATGACGACATAGAATCCCTTATTTGAATTTCGGAGCTGTGGTTGAGCGCACACGCTCTAATAGCTATGAGCTATGTTAATTTCATTATTTTTATGTTGGTTAACATTCATTTCGTGGGATTATGCCAAGGTCGTTCCAATTGGTGGATTCGTTCTACTCTTTTAAAAAATGTGAGTAAAATTTGTCTGCATTACATAAATTTGGTCCTCACGTGTAATTGCGAGTGGCGCGGTCGTGACAGTCAGAGAATTCAATTTCTGAGGGTGAAAACTTTGGTTAGTTTGGCCAAAAACCTAAATTTGGATCCGTAATTGGAAAATGAACCTTGTTTTGTGAATCTATTCAGTTACACGATCGTCTCACACAAATACGGTTTTGGTGTTCGAACATCATTGCGAATACTCTTGCATAGCATTTGTGCCATAGGTAGAGCTATGTGTGGACTAGATTGAGTAGAAATGGTATGTCTTTGCTTTTAGGGTGATTACGGGAAAATGATTAAAGTTTTAGACAGATCAGTTGAAGTTAGTAGGCGTCTTCTCTAGAAACTTTCACGGGACAACGCTCTTCCGGTATAAGTAACCTTGGAGTTTGACGGCATTGTGCATAAGCCTAATGTATTCAAGGTGCCAAAAAAAGTGGCGTTCAATTTTATTTTTCTATTGAATTTCACATTCAACTAGACTGATGATGGAGCTTTTTAGGTCGCAAATACTAAGAATTTGTCTCACTGTGGAATGTGACTAAGGACTTATTTGGATGCACTTTGAGTTTAACGACTTGGGGTTCCAATTAGTTTTGTTTTACTTTGTTTTGAAGAGGAGAAATAAAAAAAAAAAGAATCGGAAAAATTGTTGGAACTTTGTATTGAGCAACTGGCAGGTTGAATACTACTTCCTACCGGTTTGTACCCGTTGTGTCAAACAAATTATTACGGATTCTGACAGTAGGAAAATTTTTTGTTCTCGTAAACACTTGAGAACCAGTCCCTCAAACCTCTCCAACTGTGTCCGATAAACCCTAGAGAGGCCCTCTAGACCCATAATTCTCTCTAGTTCCGCTAGATTCTTGTATTGACCTTTGATTTTCAGAACACGTCCAAGAAAGATTGGGCGCCCAGTTCCGTCTGGCGGAATCTGATGAATTAGTCACCTAGCTAGTGTTCGCTTTTTCTCCATGACTTCTACGATTGTGCCAGAGATGACAAGGACAAAGGGAGTCCAAGGGACGACACCATAATCCAAAGTCTTGTGAACGAGGAATGGGTGATATGGGCATTCATGTTGCAAGAAGAGAAGTATAGAGTGTATTCTTGAATACTAAATTCATGTAAGGTCCAACTTCTCTTGAAACCTTAATCCCTTGGTGCCTCAAGCCTTTACCATAGGTCCAATGACGACATAGAATCCCTTATTTGAATTTCGGAGCTGTGGTTGAGCGCACACGCTCTAATAGCTATGAGCTATGTTAATTTCATTATTTTTATGTTGGTTAACATTCATTTCGTGGGATTATGCCAAGGTCGTTCCAATTGGTGGATTCGTTCTACTCTTTTAAAAAATGTGAGTAAAATTTGTCTGCATTACATAAATTTGGTCCTCACGTGTAATTGCGAGTGGCGCGGTCGTGACAGTCAGAGAATTCAATTTCTGAGGGTGAAAACTTTGGTTAGTTTGGCCAAAAACCTAAATTTGGATCCGTAATTGGAAAATGAACCTTGTTTTGTGAATCTATTCAGTTACACGATCGTATCACACAAATACGGTTTTGGTGTTCGAACATCATTGCGAATACTCTTGCATAGCATTTGTGCCGTTGGTAGAGCTATGTGTGGACTAGATTGAGTAGATATGGTATGTCTTTGCTTTCATGGTGATTACGGGAAAATGATTAAAATTTTAGACAGATCAGTTGAAGTTAGTAGGCGTCTTCTCTAGAAACTTTCACGAGACAACGCTCTTCCGCTAGAAGTAACCATGGGGTTTGACGGCGTTGTGCATAAGCTTAATGTATTCAAGGTGCCAAAAAAAGTGGCGTGCAATTTTATTTTTCTATTGAATTTGGCGTTCAACTAGACTGATGATTGAGCTTTTTAGGTTGCATATACTAAGAATTTGTCTCACTGTGGAATGTGACTAAGGACTTAATTGTATGCCCTTAGAGTTTAACGAGTTGGGGTTCTAATTAGTTTTGTTTTACTTTGTTTTGAAGAGGAGAAATAAAAAAATAACAATCGAAAAAATTGTTGGAACTTTGTATTGAGCTACCGGCAGGTCGAATGCTGCTTCCTACCGGTTGGTACCCGTTGTGTCAAAAAAATTATTACGGATTCTACCAGTAGAAAAATAATTCGTTCTCTTAAACCCTTGAGATCCAGTTCCTCAAACCTCTCCAACTGTGTCCGATAAACCCAAGGGAGGCCCTCTAGACCCGTAATTGTTTCTAGTTCCGCCAGATTCTTGTATTGAACTATGATTTTCAGAACGCCTCCAAGAAAGATTTCGGGCCCAGCTCCGTCTGACGGAATCTCATGAATTAGTCACCTAGCTAGTGTTTTCTTTTTCTCCATGGCTTCTACGATTGTGCGAGAGATGACAAGGACAAAGGGAGTCCAAGGGACGACACCTCAATCCAAAGTCCTATGAAGGAAGAATGGGTGATATGGGCATTCATGTTGCGAGAAAAGAAGTATAGAGTGTATTCTTGAATACTCAGTTCATGGAAGGTCCAATTTCTCTTCCAACCATAATCCCTTCGTTCCTCAAGCCTTTACCATAGGTTCAATGACGACATACAATGCCCTATTAGAATTTTGGAGCGGTGGTTTAGCGCACATGCTCTAATAGCTATGAGATATGTCAATTTCATTATTTTCATGTTGGTTAACATTCATCTCACGGGATTATGCCAAGGTCGTTCCAATTGGCGGATTCGTATTACTCTTTTAAAAAATGTGAGTAAAATTTATCTAGATTACATAAATCTGGTCCTCACGTGTAATTACGAGTGGCCCGGTCATGACAGTCATACAATTCTATTTCTGAGTGTGAAAATTTCTGTTAGTTTGGCGACAAACATAAATTTGGATCCGTAATTGGAAAATGAACCTNAATTGTCCTCACGTGTAATTGTGAGTGGCACAGTTAGGACAGTCAGAGAATTCAATTTCTGAGTGTGAAAACTTTGGTTAGTTTGGCCATAAACCTAAATTTAGATCTGTAATTGGAAACTGAACCTTGTTTTGTGAATCTCTTCAGTTACACGATCGTATCACACAAATATGGTTTTGGTGTTCCAACATCATTGCGAATACTCTTGCATAGCATTTGTGCCGTTGGTAGAGCTATGTGTGGACTAGATTGAGTAGATATGGTATGTCTTTGATTTCATGGTGATTACGGGAAAATGATTAAAATTTTAGACAGATCAGTTGAAGTTAGTAGGCGTCTTCTCTAGAAACTTTCACGAGACAACGCTCTTCCGCTAGAAGTAACCATGGGGTTTGACGGCGTTGTGCATAAGCTTAATGTATTCAAGGTGCCAAAAAAAGTGGCGTGCAATTTTATTTTTCTATTGAATTTGGCGTTCAACTAGACTGATGATTGAGCTTTTTAGGTTGCATATACTAAGAATTTGTCTCACTGTGGAATGTGACTAAGGACTTAATTGTATGCCCTTAGAGTTTAACGAGTTGGGGTTCTAATTAGTTTTGTTTTACTTTGTTTTGAAGAGGAGAAATAAAAAAATAACAATCGAAAAAATTGTTGGAACTTTGTATTGAGCTACCGGCAGGTCGAATGCTGCTTCCTACCGGTTGGTACCCGTTGTGTCAAAAAAATTATTACGGATTCTACCAGTAGAAAAATAATTCGTTCTCTTAAACCCTTGAGATCCAGTCCCTCAAACCTCTCCAACTGTGTCCGATAAACCCATGGGAGGCCCTCTAGACCCATAATTCTCTCTAGTTCCGCTAGATTCTTGTATTGACCTTTGATTTTCAGAACACGTCCAAGAAAGATTGGGCGCCCAGTTCCGTCTGGCGGAATCTGATGAATTAGTCACCTAGCTAGTGTTCGCTTTTTCTCCATGACTTCTACGATTGTGCCAGAGATGACAAGGACAAAGGGAGTCCAAGGGACGACACCATAATCCAAAGTCTTGTGAACGAGGAATGGGTGATATGGGCATTCATGTTGCAAGAAGAGAAGTATAGAGTGTATTCTTGAATACTAAATTCATGTAAGGTCCAACTTCTCTTGAAACCTTAATCCCTTGGTGCCTCAAGCCTTTACCATAGGTCCAATGACGACATAGAATCCCTTATTTGAATTTCGGAGCTGTGGTTGAGCGCACACGCTCTAATAGCTATGAGCTATGTTAATTTCATTATTTTTATGTTGGTTAACATTCATTTCGTGGGATTATGCCAAGGTCGTTCCAATTGGTGGATTCGTTCTACTCTTTTAAAAAATGTGAGTAAAATTTGTCTGCATTACATAAATTTGGTCCTCACGTGTAATTGCGAGTGGCGCGGTCGTGACAGTCAGAGAATTCAATTTCTGAGGGTGAAAACTTTGGTTAGTTTGGCCAAAAACCTAAAGTTGGATCCGTAATTGGAAAATGAACCTTGTTTTGTGAATCTCTTCAGTTACACTAACGTATCACACAAATACGGTTTTGGTGTTTGAACATCATTGCGAATACTCTTGCATAGCATTTGTGCCGTTGGTAGAGCTATGTGTGGACTAGATTGAGTAGATATGGTAAGTCTTTGCTTTCATGGTGATTACGGGAAAATGATTAAAATTTTAGACAGATCAGTTGAAGTTAGTAGGCGTCTTCTCTAGAAACTTTCACGAGACAACGCTCTTCCGCTAGAAGTAACCATGGGGTTTGACGGCGTTGTGCATAAGCTTAATGTATTCAAGGTGCCAAAAAAAGTGGCGTGCAGTTTTATTTTTCTATTGAATTTGGCATTCGACTAGACTGATGATTGAGCTTTTTAGGTTGCATATACTAAGAATTTGTCTCACTGTGGAATGTGACTAAGGACTTAATTGTATGCCCTTAGAGTTTAACGAGTTGGGGTTCTAATTAGTTTTGTATTACTTTGTTTTGAAGAGGAGAAATAAAAAATAAGAATCGCAAAAGTTGGTGAAACTTTGTATTGAGCTACCGGCAGGTCAAATGCTGGTTCCTACGAGTTGGTACCCGTTGTGTCAAACAAATTATTACGGATTCTACTAGAAGAAAAATATTTCGTTCTCGTAAACCCTTGAGGTCCAGTTCCTCAAACCTCTCCAACTGTGTCCGATAAACCCAAGGGAGGCCCTCTAGACCCGTAATTGTCTCTAGTTCCGCCAGATTCTTGTATTGATCTACGATTTTCGGAATGCCTCTAAGAAAGATTTCGCGCCGAGCTCCGTCTAACGGAATCTCATGAATTAGTCACCTAGCTAGTGTTTTCTTTTTCTCCATGGGTTCTATGATTTTGCGAGAGATGACAAGGACAAAGGGAGTCCAAGGGACGACACCATAATCCAAAGTCTTGTGAACGAGGAATGGGTGATATGGGCATTCATGTTGCAAGAAGAGAAGTATAGAGTGTATTCTTGAATACTAAATTCATGTAAGGTCCAACTTCTCTTGAAACCTTAATCCCTTGGTGCCTCAAGCCTTTACCATAGGTCCAATGACGACATAGAATCCCTTATTTGAATTTCGGAGCTGTGGTTGAGCGCACACGCTCTAATAGCTATGAGCTATGTTAATTTCATTATTTTTATGTTGGTTAACATTCATTTCGTGGGATTATGCCAAGGTCGTTCCAATTGGTGGATTCGTTCTACTCTTTTAAAAAATGTGAGTAAAATTTGTCTGCATTACATAAATTTGGTCCTCACGTGTAATTGCGAGTGGCGCGGTCGTGACAGTCAGAGAATTCAATTTCTGAGGGTGAAAACTTTGGTTAGTTTGGCCAAAAACCTAAATTTGGATCCGTAATTGGAAAATGAACCTTGTTTTGTGAATCTATTCAGTTACACGATCGTATCACACAAATACGGTTTTGGTGTTCGAACATCATTGCGAATACTCTTGCATAGCATTTGTGCCGTTGGTAGAGCTATGTGTGGACTAGATTGAGTAGATATGGTATGTCTTTGCTTTCATGGTGATTACGGGAAAATGATTAAAATTTTAGACAGATCAGTTGAAGTTAGTAGGCGTCTTCTCTAGAAACTTTCACGAGACAACGCTCTTCCGCTAGAAGTAACCATGGGGTTTGACGGCGTTGTGCATAAGCTTAATGTATTCAAGGTGCCAAAAAAAGTGGCGTGCAATTTTATTTTTCTATTGAATTTGGCGTTCTACTAGACTGAAGATTGAGCTTTTTAGGTTGCATATACTAAAATTTGTCTCGCGGTGGAATGTGACGNATATGGGTATTCATGTTGCGAGAAAAGAAGTATAGAGTGTATTCTTGAATACTCAATTCATGGAAGGTCCAATTTCTCTTCCAGCCATAATCCCTTCGTTCCTCAAGCCTTTACCATAGGTTCAAAGACGACATACAATGCCCTATTTGAATTTTGGAGCGGTGGTCGAGCGCACATGCTCTAATAGCTATGAGATATGTCAATTTCATTATTNCATAATCCCTTCGTTCCTCAAGCCTTTACCATAGGTTCAATGACGACATACAATGCCTTATTTGAATTTTGGAGCGGTGGTTGAGCGCACATGCTCTAATAGCTATGAGATATGTCAATTTCATTATTTTCATGTTGGTTAACATTCATCTCACGGGATTATGCCAAGGTCGTTCCAATTGGCGGATTTGTTCTACTCTTTTAAAAAATGTGAGTAAAATTTGTCTGCATTACATAAATATTGTCCTCACGTGTAATTGTGAGTGGCACAGTTAGGACAGTCAGAGAATTCAATTTCTGAGTGTGAAAACTTTGGTTAGTTTGGCCATAAACCTAAATTTGGACCCGTTATTGGAAAATGAACCTTGTTTTGTGAATCTCTTCAGTTGCACTATCGTATCACACAAATACGGTTTTGGTGTTTGAACATCATTGCGAATACTCTTGCATAGCATTTGTGCCGTTGGTAGAGCTATGTGTGGACTAGATTGAGTAGATATGGTAAGTCTTTGCTTTCATGGTGATTACGGGAAAATGATTAAAATTTTAGACAGATCAGTTGAAGTTAGTAGGCGTCTTCTCTAGAAACTTTCACGAGACAACGCTCTTCCGCTAGAAGTAACCATGGGGTTTGACGGCGTTGTGCATAAGCTTAATGTATTCAAGGTGCCAAAAAAAGTGGCGTGCAATTTTATTTTTCTATTGAATTTGGCGTTCAACTAGACTGATGATTGAGCTTTTTAGGTTGCATATACTAAGAATTTGTCTCACTGTGGAATGTGACTAAGGACTTAATTGTATGCCCTTAGAGTTTAACGAGTTGGGGTTCTAATTAGTTTTGTTTTACTTTGTTTTGAAGAGGAGAAATAAAAAAATAACAATCGAAAAAATTGTTGGAACTTTGTATTGAGCTACCGGCAGGTCGAATGCTGCTTCCTACCGGTTGGTACCCGTTGTGTCAAAAAAATTATTACGGATTCTACCAGTAGAAAAATAATTCGTTCTCTTAAACCCTTGAGATCCAGTCCCTCAAACCTCTCCAACTGTGTCCGATAAACCCATGGGAGGCCCTCTAGACCCATAATTCTCTCTAGTTCCGCTAGATTCTTGTATTGACCTTTGATTTTCAGAACACGTCCAAGAAAGATTGGGCGCCCAGTTCCGTCTGGCGGAATCTGATGAATTAGTCACCTAGCTAGTGTTCGCTTTTTCTCCATGACTTCTACGATTGTGCCAGAGATGACAAGGACAAAGGGAGTCCAAGGGACGACACCATAATCCAAAGTCTTGTGAACGAGGAATGGGTGATATGGGCATTCATGTTGCAAGAAGAGAAGTATAGAGTGTATTCTTGAATACTAAATTCATGTAAGGTCCAACTTCTCTTGAAACCTTAATCCCTTGGTGCCTCAAGCCTTTACCATAGGTCCAATGACGACATAGAATCCCTTATTTGAATTTCGGAGCTGTGGTTGAGCGCACACGCTCTAATAGCTATGAGCTATGTTAATTTCATTATTTTTATGTTGGTTAACATTCATTTCGTGGGATTATGCCAAGGTCGTTCCAATTGGTGGATTCGTTCTACTCTTTTAAAAAATGTGAGTAAAATTTGTCTGCATTACATAAATTTGGTCCTCACGTGTAATTGCGAGTGGCGCGGTCGTGACAGTCAGAGAATTCAATTTCTGAGGGTGAAAACTTTGGTTAGTTTGGCCAAAAACCTAAAGTTGGATCCGTAATTGGAAAATGAACCTTGTTTTGTGAATCTCTTCAGTTACACTAACGTATCACACAAATACGGTTTTGGTGTTTGAACATCATTGCGAATACTCTTGCATAGCATTTGTGCCGTTGGTAGAGCTATGTGTGGACTAGATTGAGTAGATATGGTAAGTCTTTGCTTTCATGGTGATTACGGGAAAATGATTAAAATTTTAGACAGATCAGTTGAAGTTAGTAGGCATCTTCTCTAGAAACTTTCACAAGACAACGCTCTTCCGGTAGAAGTAACCATGGGGTTTGACGGCGTTGTGCATAAGCTTAATGTATTCAAGGTGCCAAAAAAAGTGGCGTGCAATTTTATTTTTCTATNAGTAGGCGTCTTCTCTAGAAACTTTCACGAGACAACGCTCTTCCGCTAGAAGTAACCATGGGGTTTGACGGCGTTGTGCATAAGCTTAATGTATTCAAGGTGCCAAAAAAAGTGGCGTGCAATTTTATTTTTCTATTGAATTTGGCGTTCGACTGGTATGANGGTGCCAAAAAAAGTGGCGTGCAGTTTTATTTTTCTATTGAATTTGGCGTTCGACTTGTAAGNGCCAAAAAAAGTGGCGTGCAGTTTTATTTTTCTATTGAATTTGGCGTTCGACTAGACTGATGATTGAGCTTTTTAGGTTGCATATACTAAGAATTTGTCTCACTGTGGAATGTGACTAAGGACTTAATTGTATGCACTTAGAGTTTAACGAGTTGGGGTTCTAATTAGTTTTGTATTACTTTGTTTTGAAGAGGAGAAATAAAAAAATAAGAATCGGAAAAGTTGTTGGAACTTTGTATTGAGCTACCGGCAGGTCGAATGCTGCTTCCTACGAGTTGGTACCCGTTGTGTCAAACAAATTATTACGGATTCTACTAGTAGAAAAATATTTCGTTCTCGTAAACCCTTGAGATCCAGTTCCTCAAACCTCTCCAACTGTGTCCGATAAACCCAAGGGAGGCCCTCTAGACCCGTAATTGTCTCTAGTTCCGCCAGATTCATGTATTGAACAATGATTTTCAGAACGCCTCCAGGAAAGATTTCGCGCCCAGCTCCGTCTAACGGAATCTCATGAATTAGTCACCTAGCTACTGTTCTCTTTTTCTCCAAGGCTTCTATGATTGTGCGAGAGATGACAAGGACAAAGGGAGTCCAAGGGACGACACCTCAATCCAAAGTCCTATGAAGGAAGAATGGGTGATATGGGCATTCATGTTGCGAGAAAAGAAGTATAGAGTGTATTCTTGAATACTCAATTCATGGAAGGTCCAATTTCTCTTCCAAACATAATCCATTCGTTCCTCAAGCCTTTACCATAGGTTCAATGACGACTTACAAAGCCCTATTTGAATTTTGGAGCGGTGGTTGAGCGCACATGCTCTAATAGCTATGAGATATGTCAATTTCATTATTTTCATGTTGGTTAACATTCATCTCACGGGATTATGCCAAGGTCGTTCCAATTGGCGGATTCGTATTACTCTTTTAAAAAATGTGAGTAAAATTTGTCTGCATTACATAAATTTGGTCCTCACGTGTAATTGCGAGTGGCGCGGTCGTGACAGTCAGAGAATTCAATTTCTGAGGGTGAAAACTTTGGTTAGTTTGGCCAAAAACCTAAAGTTGGATCCGTAATTGGAAAATGAACCTTGTTTTGTGAATCTCTTCAGTTACACTAACGTATCACACAAATACGGTTTTGGTGTTTGAACATCATTGCGAATACTCTTGCATAGCATTTGTGCCGTTGGTAGAGCTATGTGTGGACTAGATTGAGTAGATATGGTAAGTCTTTGCTTTCATGGTGATTACGGGAAAATGATTAAAATTTTAGACAGATCAGTTGAAGTTAGTAGGCGTCTTCTCTAGAAACTTTCACGAGACAACGCTCTTCCGCTAGAAGTAACCATGGGGTTTGACGGCGTTGTGCATAAGCTTAATGTATTCAAGGTGCCAAAAAAAGTGGCGTGCAATTTTATTTTTCTATTGAATTTGGCGTTCAACTAGACTGATGATTGAGCTTTTTAGGTTGCATATACTAAGAATTTGTCTCACTGTGGAATGTGACTAAGGACTTAATTGTATGCCCTTAGAGTTTAACGAGTTGGGGTTCTAATTAGTTTTGTTTTACTTTGTTTTGAAGAGGAGAAATAAAAAAATAACAATCGAAAAAATTGTTGGAACTTTGTATTGAGCTACCGGCAGGTCGAATGCTGCTTCCTACCGGTTGGTACCCGTTGTGTCAAAAAAATTATTACGGATTCTACCAGTAGAAAAATAATTCGTTCTCTTAAACCCTTGAGATCCAGTCCCTCAAACCTCTCCAACTGTGTCCGATAAACCCATGGGAGGCCCTCTAGACCCATAATTCTCTCTAGTTCCGCTAGATTCTTGTATTGACCTTTGATTTTCAGAACACGTCCAAGAAAGATTGGGCGCCCAGTTCCGTCTGGCGGAATCTGATGAATTAGTCACCTAGCTAGTGTTCGCTTTTTCTCCATGACTTCTACGATTGTGCCAGAGATGACAAGGACAAAGGGAGTCCAAGGGACGACACCATAATCCAAAGTCTTGTGAACGAGGAATGGGTGATATGGGCATTCATGTTGCAAGAAGAGAAGTATAGAGTGTATTCTTGAATACTAAATTCATGTAAGGTCCAACTTCTCTTGAAACCTTAATCCCTTGGTGCCTCAAGCCTTTACCATAGGTCCAATGACGACATAGAATCCCTTATTTGAATTTCGGAGCTGTGGTTGAGCGCACACGCTCTAATAGCTATGAGCTATGTTAATTTCATTATTTTTATGTTGGTTAACATTCATTTCGTGGGATTATGCCAAGGTCGTTCCAATTGGTGGATTCGTTCTACTCTTTTAAAAAATGTGAGTAAAATTTGTCTGCATTACATAAATTTGGTCCTCACGTGTAATTGCGAGTGGCGCGGTCGTGACAGTCAGAGAATTCAATTTCTGAGGGTGAAAACTTTGGTTAGTTTGGCCAAAAACCTAAAGTTGGATCCGTAATTGGAAAATGAACCTTGTTTTGTGAATCTCTTCAGTTACACTAACGTATCACACAAATACGGTTTTGGTGTTTGAACATCATTGCGAATACTCTTGCATAGCATTTGTGCCGTTGGTAGAGCTATGTGTGGACTAGATTGAGTAGATATGGTATGTCTTTGCTTTCATGGTGATTACGGGAAAATGATTAAAATTTTAGACAGATCAGTTGAAGTTAGTAGGCGTCTTCTCTAGAAACTTTCACGAGACAACGCTCTTCCGCTAGAAGTAACCATGGGGTTTGACGGCGTTGTGCATAAACTTAATGTATTCATGGTGCCAAAAAAAGTGGCGCGTAATTTTATTTTTCTATTGAATTTGGCGTTCGACTAGACTGATGATTGGGATTTTTAGGTTGCATATACTAAGAATTTGTCTCACTGTGGAATGTGACTAAGGACTTAATTGTATGCCCTTAGAGTTTAACGAGTTGGGGTTCTAATTAGTTTTGTTTTACTTTGTTTTGAAGAGGAGAAATAAAAAAATAACAATCGAAAAAATTGTTGGAACTTTGTATTGAGCTACCGGCAGGTCGAATGCTGCTTCCTACCGGTTGGTACCCGTTGTGTCAAAAAAATTATTACGGATTCTACCAGTAGAAAAATAATTCGTTCTCTTAAACCCTTGAGATCCAGTCCCTCAAACCTCTCCAACTGTGTCCGATAAACCCATGGGAGGCCCTCTAGACCCATAATTCTCTCTAGTTCCGCTAGATTCTTGTATTAACCTTTGATATTTAGAACGCTTCCAAGAAAGATTGGGCGCCCAGCTCCGTCTGGCGAAATCTAATGAATTAGTCACCTAGCTAGTGTTCTCTTTTTCTCCATGACTTCTACGATTGTGCCAGAGATGACAAGGACAAAGGGAGTCCAAGGGACGACACCATAATCCAAAGTCTTGTGAACGAGGAATGGGTGATATGGGCATTCATGTTGCAAGAAGAGAAGTATAGAGTGTATTCTTGAATACTAAATTCATGTAAGGTCCAACTTCTC
>CAUOFW020001503.1:765762-825734 GCA_963454935.2 Ilex paraguariensis | reverse complement strand
TTCCTCAAGCCTTTACCATTGGTCCAATGACGACATAGAATGTCCTATTTGAATTTCAGAGCTATGGTGTAGCGCACATGCTCTAACNCTTGAATACTAAATTCGTGTAAGGTCCAACTTCTCTTGAAATCTTAATCCCTTCATTCCTCAAGCCTTTACCATTGGTCCAATGACGACATAGAATGCCCTATTTGAATTTCAGAGCTATGGTTGAGCGCACATGCTCTAACAGCTATGAGATATGTCAATTTCATTATTTTTATGTTGGTTAACATTCATTTCATTGGATTATGCCATGGTCATTCCAACTAGTGGATTCGTTCTACTCTTTTGAAAAATGTGAGTAAAATTTGTCTAGATTACCTAAATTTGGTCCTCACGTGTAATTGTGAGTGGCGCAATCATGACTGTCAAAGAATTCAATTTCTGAGTGTGAAAACTTTGGTTAGTTTGGCCAAAGACCTAAATTTGGATCTGTAATTGGGAAATGAACCTTGTTTTGCGAATTTCTTCAGTTGCACGATCGTATCACACAAACATGGGTTTGGGGTTCGAGTATCATTGTGAATACTCTTGCATGGCCTTTGTGCCATTGGTAGATCTATGTGTGAACTAGATTGAGTAGATATGGCATGTCTTTGCTTTCATGGTGATTATGGGAAAATGAGTAAAATTTTAGACAGATCAGTTGAAGTTAGTAGGCGTCTTGTCTATAAACTTTCACGAGACAAAGCTCTTCCGCCAGAAGTAACCTAGGGGTGTGACGGCGTTGTGTATAAGCTAAATGTATTCATGCCGCCAAAGAAAGGGGTATGCAATTTTAATTTTCTGTTGAATTTGGCATTCGACATGACTAATTATTGAGCTTTTTAGGTTGTAGATACTAAAAATTTGTCTCATTATGGAATATGACTAAGGACTTAATTAGATCCACTTTGAGTTTTACGACTTGGGGTTCTAATTAGTTTTGTTTTACTTTATTTTGAAGAGGAGAAATTAAAAAAAAAGAATGAAAAAGTTGTTGGAACTTTGAATTGAGTTACCGGCAGGTCGAATGCTGCTTCCTACCGGTTGGTACCCGTTGTGGCAAAAAAAATTATAACGGATTCGACCAGTAGAAAAATATTTCACTCTCTTAAACCCTTCAGATCCACTCCCTCAAACCTCTCCAACTATTTTTGATAAACCCAAGGGAGGCCCTCTAGTCCCATAATTCTCTCTAGTTCCCCCAAATTCTTGTATTGATCTTCGATTTTTAGAATGCCTCAAAGAAAGATTTTGCGTCCAGCTCCGTCTGGCGGAATCTCATGAATTTGTCACCTACCTAGTGTTCTGTTATTCTCCATGGCTTCTATGATTGTGCCAGAGAAGACAAGAGCAAAGGGAGTCCAAGGGACGACACCTCAATCCAAAGTCCAGGNCCATAATTCTCTCTAGTTCCCCCAAATTCTTGTATTGATCTCCGATTTTTAGAATGCCTCAAAGAAAGATTTTGCGTCCAGCTCCGTCTGGCGGAATCTCATGAATTTGTCACCTACCTAGTGTTCTGTTATTCTCCATGGCTTCTATGATTGTGCCAGAGAAGACAAGGGCAAAGGGAGTCCANTTGCGTCCAGCTCCGTCTGGCGGAATCTCATGAATTTGTCACCTACCTAGTGTTCTGTTATTCTCCATGGCTTCTATGATTGTGCCAGAGAAGACAAGAGCAAAGGGAGTCCAAGGGACGACACCTCAATCCAAAGTCCAGGGAAGGAAGAGTGGGTGATATGGGCATTCATGTTGCATGAAAAGAAGTATTGAGTGTATTCTTGAAAACAAAATTTGTGTAAGGTCCAACTTCTCCTGAAATCTTAATCCCTTCATTCCTCAAGCCATTACCATTGGTCCAATGACGACATAGAATGCCCTATTCGAATTTCAGAGTTGTGGTTGAGCGCACATGCTCTAACAGCTATGATATGTCAATTTCATTATTCTTATGTTGGTTAACATTCATTTCANCTTGAATACAAAATTTGCGTAAGGTCCAACTTCTCCTGAAATCTTAATCCCTTCATTCCTCAAGCCATTACCATTGGTCCAATGACGACATAAAATGCCCTATTTGAATTTCAGAGTTATGGTTGAGCGCACATGCTCTATCAGCTATGATATGTCAATTTCATTATTCTTATGTTGGTTAACATTCATTTCGTGGGATTATGCCTTGGTCATTCCAACTGGAGGATTCGTTCTACTCTTTTGAAAAATGTGAGTAAAATTTGTCTGGATTACATAAATTTGGTCCTCACGTGTAATTGTGAGTGGCGCGATCATGACAGTCAGAGAATTCAATTTCTGAGTGTGAAAACTTTGGTTAGTTTGGCCGAAGACCTAAATTTGGAGCCGTAATTGGGAAATGAACCTTGTTTTGCGAATTTCTTCAGTTGCACGATCGTATGACACAAACATGGGTTTGGGGTTCGAACATCATTATNTGGTGATTACGGGAAAATGATTAAAATTTTAGACAGATCAGTTGAAGTTAGTTGGCGTCTTCTCTATAAACTTTCATGAGACAACACCCTTCCGCCAGAAGTAACCTAGCGGTGTGACGGCGTTGTGCAAAAGCTAAATGTATTCATGCTGCCAAAGAAAGTGGCATGCAATTTTAATTTTCTGTTGAATTTGGCATTCGACATGACTGATTATTGAGCTNGGGTGTGACGGCATTGTGCATAAGCTAAATGTATTCATGCTGCCAAAGAAAGTGGCATGCAATTTTAATTTTCTGTTGAATTTGGCATTCGACATGACTGATTATTGAGCTTTTTAGGTTGTAGATACTAAGAATTTGTCGCACTATGGAATATGACTAAGGACTTAATTNACGGGAAAATGATTAAAATTTTAGACAGATCAGTTGAAGTTAGTTGGCGTCTTCTCTATAAACTTTCTTGAGACAACACCCTTCCGCCCGAAGTAACCTAGCGGTGTGACGGCGTTGTGCATAAGCTAAATGTATTCATGCTGCCAAAGAAAGTGGCATGCAATTTTAATTTTCTGTTGAATTTGGCATTCGACATAACTGATTATTGAGCTTTTTAGGTTGTAGATACTAAGAATTTGTCTCACTATGGAATATGACTAAGGACTTAATTGGATCCACTTTGAGTTTTACGACTTGGGGTTCTAATTAGTTTTGTTTTACTTTATTTTGAAGAGGAGAAATTAAAAAAAAAAAAAATCAAAAAATTGTTGGAACTTTGTATTGAGCTACCGGCAGGTCGAATGCTGCTTCCTACCGGTTGGTACCCGTTGTGGCAAAAAAATTATAACGCATTCGACCAGTAGAAAAACATTTCATTCTCTTAAACCCTTCAAATCCACTCCCTCAAGNGAGCTACCGGCAGGTCGAATGCTGCTTCCTACCGGTTGGTACCCGTTGTGGCAAAAAAATTATAACGGATTCTACCAGTAGAAAAATATTTCATTCTCTTAAACCCTTCAGATCCACTCCCTCAAACCTCTCCAACTGTTTCTGATAAACCCAAGGGAGGCCCTCTAGTCCCATAATTCTCTCTAGTTCCCCCAAATTCTTGTATTGATCTCGGATTTTAGAATGCTTCCAAGAAAGATTTCGTGCCCACCTCTGTCTGGCGGAATCTCATGAATTTGTCACCTAGCTAGTGTTCTGTTTTTCTCCATGGCTTCTATGATTGTGCCAGAGATGACAAGGGCAAAGGGAGTCCAAGGGACGACACCTCAATCCAAAGTCATGTGGAGGAAGCGTGGGTGATGTGGGCATTCATGTTGCATGAAAAGAAGTATTGAGTGTATTCTTGAATACTAAATTTGTGTAAGGTCCAACTTCTCTTGAAACCTTTATCCCTTCGTTCCTCAAGCCTTTACCATTGGTCCAATGAAGACATAGAATGCCCAATTTGAAATTCGGAGCTATGGTTGAGTGCACATGCTCTAATTGCTATGAGATATGTCAATTTCTTTATTCTTATGTTGGTTAACATTCATTTCGTGGGATTATGCCAAGGTCGTTCCAATTGGTGGATTCGTTCTACTCTTTTAAAAAATGTGAGTAAAATTTGTCTGCATTACATAAATTTGGTCCTCACGTGTAATTGCGAGTGGCGCGGTCGTGACAGTCAGAGAATTCAATTTCTGAGGGTGAAAACTTTGGTTAGTTTGGCCAAAAACCTAAAGTTGGATCCGTAATTGGAAAATGAACCTTGTTTTGTGAATCTCTTCAGTTACACTAACGTATCACACAAATACGGTTTTGGTGTTTGAACATCATTGCGAATACTCTTGCATAGCATTTGTGCCGTTGGTAGAGCTATGTGTGGACTAGATTGAGTAGATATGGTATGTCTTTGCTTTCATGGTGATTACGGGAAAATGATTAAAATTTTAGACAGATCAGTTGAAGTTAGTAGGCGTCTTCTCTAGAAACTTTCACGAGACAATGCTCTTCCGCCAGAAGTAACCTAGGGGTGTGACGGCATTGTGGATAGGCTAAATGTATTAATGCTGCCAAAGAAAGTGGCGTGCAATTTTAATTTTCTGTTGAATTTGGCATTCAACAAGACTGATTATTGTGCTTTTTAGGTTGTAGATACTAAGAATTTGTCTCACTGTGGAATATGACTAAGGACTTAATTGGATCCACTTTGAGTTTTACGACTTGGGGTTCTAATTAGTTTTGTTTTACTTTATTTAGAAGAGGAGAAATAAAAAGAAAACAATCAAAAAATTGTTGGAACTTTGTATTGAGCTACCTGCTAGTCGAATGCTGCTTCCTTCCGGTTAGTACCCGTTGTGGCAAAAAAATTATAACGGATTATACCAGCAGANAACTGGTGGATTCGTTCTACTCTTTTGAAAAATGTGAGTAAAATTTGTCTGGATTACCTAAATTTGGTCCTCACGTGCAATTGCGAGTGGCGTGGTCATGACAGTCAGTGAATTCAATTTCTTAGTGTGAAAACTTTGGTTAGTTTGGCCAAAGACCTAAATTTGGATCCGTAATTGGGAAATGAACCTTGTTTTGCGAATTTCTTCACTTGCACGATCGTATCACACAAACAAGGGTTTGGGGTTCGAACATCATTGTGAATACTCTTGCATAGCCTTTGTGCCATTGGAAGAGCTATGTGTGAACTAGATTGAGTAGATATGGTATGTCTTTGCTTTCATGGTGATTACGGGAAACTGATTAAAATTTTAGACAGATCAGTTGAAGTTAGTAGGCGTCTTCTCTAGAAACTTTCACGAGACAATGCTCTTCCGCCAGAAGTAACCTAGGGGTGTGACGGCATTGTGGATAGGCTAAATGTATTAATGCTGCCAAAGAAAGTGGCGTGCAATTTTAATTTTCTGTTGAATTTGGCATTCAACAAGACTGATTATTGTGCTTTTTAGGTTGTAGATACTAAGAATTTGTCTCACTGTCGAATAAGACTAAGGACTTAATTGGATCCACTTTGAGTTTTACGACTTGGGGTTCTAATTAGTTTTGTTTTACTTTATTTAGAAGAGGAGAAATAAAAAGAAAACAATCAAAAAATTGTTGGAACTTTGTATTGAGCTACCTGCTAGTCGAATGCTGCTTCCTTCCGGTTAGTACCCGTTGTGGCAAAAAAATTATAACGGATTATACCAGCAGAAAAACATTTCATTCTCTCAAACCGTTCAGATCCACTCCCTCAAACCTCTCCATCTGTTTCTGATAAACCCAAGGGAGGCCCTCTAGACCCATAATTCTCTCTAGTTCCCCCAAATTCTTGTATTGATCTCGGATTTTAGAATGTCTCCAGGAAAGATTTTGTGCCCAGCTCCATCTGGCAGAATCTCATGAATTTGTCACCTAGCTAGTGTTCTCTTTTTCTCCGTGACTTCTTTGATTGTGCCAGAGATGACAAGGGCAAAGGGAGTCCAAGGGACGACACCTCAATCCAAAGTCCTGTGAAGGAAGAGTGGGTGATATAGGCATTCATGTTGCATGAAAAGACGTATTGAGTGTATTCTTGAATACTAAATTCGTGTAAGGTTCATCCGGGAAGTATAAAGATGTATCAGGACTTGAAAGAGATATTTTGGTGGAATAATATGAAGAGGGAAGTGACTGAATATGTGTCTAGGTGTTGGACATGTCAAAAAGTAAAAGCAGAACACCAAAGGTCGNGGGTGATATAGGCATTCATGTTGCATGAAAAGACGTATTGAGTGTATTCTTGAATACTAAATTCGTGTAAGGTTCATCCGGGAAGTATAAAGATGTATCAGGACTTGAAAGGGATATTTTGGTGGAATAATATGAAGAGGGAAGTGACTGAATATGTGTCTAGGTGTTGGACATGTCAAAAAGTGAAAGCAGAACACCAATGGTCAAGGGGATTATTGCAACCACTTCCTATTCTTGAGTGGAAGTGGGAGCACATTACCATGAATTTCGTGATTGGANTGTTGGACATGTCAAAAAGTGAAAGCAGAACACCAATGGTCAAGGGGATTATTGCAACCACTTCCTATTCTTGAGTGGAAGTGGGAGCACATTACCATGAATTTCGTGAGTGGAATACCTAAGACCCCGAGTGGACTTGATTCTATTTGGGTTGTGGTGGACAGATTGACAAAGTCCACACACATTTGCATGTGAGGACTACTTATCCCTTGGAGAAATTTGCTAAACTTTATGTAAAGGAAATTGTGAAATTACATGGGGCCCTAGTGTCAATTGTTTCAGATAAAGATCCTCGATTTATCTCAAGGTTTTGGGGTAGTTTACAAAAGGCTATGGGCACTGAGTTGAGATTTAGTACAGCTTACCACCCACAGACAGATGGACAGTTGGAGAGAGTTATTCAAATATTAGAAGACATGTTTCGTGCTTGTATGCTTGACTTAAAGGGTTCTTGGGAAGAACATTTACCACTGGTTGAGTTTACTTATAATAACAGCTTTCAAGCTAGCATTGACATGGCACCGTATGAGGCTTTATATGGGCAAAAATGTAGATCTCCAATTTGTTGGGCTGAAGTCGGGGAAAGAAAGATAAATGGGCCAGAGATAGTACAAGAGACCACGAATAAAGTATAGTTGATTCAGGAAAGACTTCAGGTTGCTTAGAGTAGACAGAAAAGTTATGCGGACAAATCCCCACTATCATTACACTTTATTCAAAGAATGGATCATTAATGTCATGGTTGGATGCTTTGTATAAATACTTGCTTGTTTGTAGACGGGTTAAGTCTCAGCACAGATAATTCTTGTAAATTTCTAGAAAGGCATCGGAATCATATGCTTAATTCTCATAGTCCATCTTTATCATCCGATTAACTTGCTATTGACACGAGAGTTAATTGAGTTATAAAGCACAAACATAACAAAATGGATACTCTATTACATGTCCTGATCCTCGAGCTAATGGGTGGCTGTTGCATTTTAAGAATCTTATATTTTGTCTACAAAACTCTTGAAAAGAATCTTCTATTCTATTCAAGAAATCCCCACCACTCCAAACACTCGAAATTTCCAAGTTACTCACTCTCTATTATTGCTTACTTCAAAGATACCAATCATAGTTCCCTGTGGATTCGACTCCAAACTTCACCGGATTATTACTACAACTTGACCACCTACACTTGGGTGTACACATTTCGAATCAAGTCATCTAGTACCTAGGAGAGTATCACCCTAGACGTCCACCTCGGGATCCATGAGCCCGTCTAGTGGAGCTTCCCAATGTATCGGCTCCTCAACTCTAAGCTCCTCATCTAGACCACAATCTGAACAATATATAGTTTGTAGGGGATGAGCACTAAGCTTTGTTGCAATATTCCTCTCAAACTCAAACAAGGTTTAGAAAACGTATAAAGCAAGTTGGCCTCATTTTGCAAATATCAGATATCACTTTTTGAAATAAAATCGGGACATTTCAACGGATCTCAAGTTTACGCAATAGCAATAATTTAAATGAACAGTAAAATGAATTTCCCTACAATAAACCATTTCCAACCATAAATCGTTTCTCATAAGTCCTTGTAGAGTCCCATACCTCCACAAGCTCTTGTAGAAAACCTTTTCTAGTACAATAAATCATAAACCCACAACTTGTATTCGTATCTTAGGTATGATACATGATTCGCATGAATAAACACATCGAGAATATTCTGGCCCACACATACACACCCAAATCCTCGCAAGGATATCCAACCTTTAGGAAGGGCGTATACCAACTCATGGCAGTAATGAATCCAACCCAAGAATAGTATACTACCTCTTCTCCTCGGTACCCGTGAGCAAATAGTGGTTTAGTCCTCGCAAGGCACTAACCCCACTATGAGTGATAGGGACCTTCAAACCCACTCTACAATATCCGGTCAACGGCCACCCATGGTCATCAAAACATCCACAAGAGACAATATCCAATCAATTTTTCCAATCACAATTAAATTCAAAAATTCTCAAATTTCACAAGTAGTATCCCAATAGAACAATTTAGGAAAATATGCTAGAGATCATAATAAATACAATTTTGTGGTTCAATATAAAGCACTAAAGTTTTGAAATCAAGAACAAAGGAAAATTCAAGAGAAAAATCTATTTCTCTTGAAAACTAGGGTTTTGAGTCAAGAAGAACTAGGTGTTCTTTAAAAACTAGAGTTTTGATCTTCTGGAAGTGGAAATCTCCTTTGATCTTGTGTTTTTCTCTTCCTTTCTTCCTCTCTAAGGTTTTCTAGGGTTAGAAGTGTTGAAATGGGGCTAAATGGGATGTCCTTAGGTATTTATAGTAGAAGGAGAACCGGCTGTGTTGTGACTTAAAATTTCAGATTTTTAGAAAACCTTTAGGAAGGTTTTTCATCGATCTTCCAAAAGGTTTGCCTATTAGACAAACATTTCCTTTACCTTCTAGAAGGTTTTTCTCACTGGATAAATATTCACATTAACCTTCCGAAAGAACATTTACATTAACCTTCCGAAAGGTTTGTCTGCTGGACAACATTTTCATTATCCTTCCGGAAGATTTTTCATCAACCTTCCGAAAGGCTTTGCCTACTGGATAAGCATTTACCTTAACCTTCCAGAAGGTTTTTCATCGACCTTCCGGTGGGTTTTGCTTGTTTTTCTACAAATCCTCCCTTCTTCATTTTCAATCCATTCCAAACCATTCCAATTCCAACCCAAACTTATACAACATACTTTTGTACATCAAACCTAGTTGGTACAAGTTCTTTTACGACGATTTCATATATTTGCAAGCTAAAACTAAGTTAACTACTATTTACTCGAATTTTTTCATATTAACATTTCAAAAGAAATAATAACTTGCTATATAAACCTATATACATATATAAAGATAAAAGTGTGGGTTTACAGTATCAAGCCTTGTTGTGATTTAGAAGAGGGAAGTCATTGGTTAAGAGCCAATGCACTATCCATAAAGTTGTTGAATTTGTACATAATCATATTTGCAAAAAGTAAATAAATATGACCTCAAAAAAATAAACAACAAACCTTCGCGAGCAATTATGCTCTCAAACTCAAGAAATGCGAGTATGCTTGTTGAAGAATGTCATCGGCAGCCCTAAATTGAGCTTGCAATTCCTTTAGCCTCTTACTTTCATCTTCATATTTCTCCCCCCCCCCTAGTACAGCAGCTGCTTCAGCTTTTGAAACCTTGTCTTTAAGGCAATCCAACTCTTTCCTTAGAATCTACAAATGTTGAAATCAAATCAGTAAAATTGGGAGAAAAAATTAAGAGAAAAGCAATCCCAACTTCTAAAATATATAACATCCTTTTTATTATGTTCAAATAACCTCAATGGTACCAAGATAGCCAGGTCAAATATTCTAGCAAAAGTAAGTTAAAAATCCTGGATTTTCGCACAGTTATAACTCTTATCAAAGCAATGATGCCACGATGAACAACCTATCAAATCTTAAAATTATACCAATTAGGAGCCAATTATGATACCTTCAAACACTCTTCGACTTGGTCTTTCTATTGCAAAGCCTGCTAAACTTCATCTCGNAACCTATCAAATCTTAAAATTATACCAATTAGGAGCCAATTATGATACCTTCAAACATTCTTCGACTTGGTCTTTCTATTGCAAAGCCTGCTAAACTTCATCTCAGCTCCCTATATTAGAAGACAATTGCCCGCGAAGATGCCTCAGTTGCTTAATTTCATGAATGAATTGCTTTTCTTCCTTTAAAGGCAGGGTTTCATGTTCTATCATGTGTTCCAAATTGTTTATCTAATTCCAGGACAAAAATTCAAAATGTATGCGTGATAGGTTAAGTGAGAAAACATTTCAGGTTATCCCTAGTTCAGTTTCCATGGAAACATTTTTATCAAAAAAAAGATCCTAGGGAAACAAAATGAGAGAAAAGCCAATGCTTACCAGGGCATCAATACCTTCAATAGAAATGGCATTCTTCACTTTGTTGATCATAGATTGTACTGAATCTATTTCTTGGCGCTTTGCCTTCACCAATTTTTGTGAAGCTTTCACTTCTGCATTGGTAGCTTCATACTCATCACCATGGACTTGAAATATAGGCTCTACATTGGTAGTTCTTTCACTCCCTTCACTATAATAGGGAAAATAGAGTTCAACCAAACTATGAAAGAGGGAATGAAAAGTACAATAAAAGTATAGATAAATCCACATAGCGAACTCATTGAAGCATACCACAAACACTTGGGGTTCGGTGTGTATGGGTGTGTGTGAACCAATACATCAAGGTTGGGACAGAGGGTAAGAGAGATGGGTAGGATGGTGTATAGAGTTGGTGGTGACAGTGATGGTCTGGTTTCGAGGCTGAGAATAGTGAGAGAGGCGTGAGAGAGAGATGGGTACACAGATAAGAATTACATCACCCAGATCTAACCTTATTCACTAATTTCTAACCAAAACATGAATTTCCAAACACAAAGGCAATTACAAATTCGCAACCCATAGACTAAAAACAGAGGTTATTCGTGCATATACAAAGCGTACCTGAAACATAGGATCTTCTTTGTCTACCTTTTTCCTCTCTTTCTCTCTCTATGCCTTTCGTCTGTCTCTTTCTCTACTGTAGCCATCCTAATGCGACTATTATGAGTGAGATTTAAGATTAGGAGAAGATTTGAGATGGATTCCATGTGATAGAGGCGTGATAGATTGGGAGAGGGAGGCAGAAGTGAGAGAGTGAGGCGTGAGGGACAAGGAGGCAGAACTTTGGGTGGGTTGGATAGTCAACCCTAGCCCAATCCTAGGTATATAATCTTCAACCCTAACCCTAACCATAACTCAGGTTGACGGACTCAACCTGAGCACTACGCAAGTATAATTCGGGCGGGCTCGGGTTGAATTCGGGTTAATAATTTTGGTACTTTACTGGTTTAAATCGGGTTGAATTCAGGTTGAGCCTAAAATAGACTTGTTGTTCTAAACCTGATACATATATTACATAATATTCACCTAAATTAACAACCAACAACTTCAATTAAGGTTTTAACATAAAAACCAAGAGAAGATAAGGCATAGCTATTGTTGCAATGTCCTTACCTTATCTATATTCTATCTGCAAGAGAATCCTCCCTCCCCCTTGCAATTCTCCTCCCTCTGACCTTTTTTAGCCAATCATAATGTGATGCAAGTGAGAACAATTACTTTTTGTCAGCACGAATAAGCCAAAAAGAAAGGCCAACATTTTCCTTTGCTTGCGTAAGAGTAACCGAACCACACTAATTCAATCTAAGTACACGAGAATTTCATTTCTATCAATAAGGTAGTCAAGGGGCGGAGGAAACTATTGCATGAAGAAAGATCACTCTCTGCTAAAATCTTAGTACGGGTGGCGCATCACATTTCGGGCGAATGCTCCTATGCTTATACGAATCGCCTATCAAAGTTTTGTTGAAAAACCTCGTTCGAGAACTACTATAAAGAAGGAATTCTTGTTGCGTAGCTTTTCTTCCAATTTAGTGACCTTACTAAGGATTCCATAGGTTGGCCCAACTCGATGAGCGGGTTTGGCTTCTCGCAGTTCTCCCTTTAACACCTATGCAATAACCTCTTAGATTGAGGTAGAAAACCACTCGGCAACTATTCACAATACTCAAATCTATTCCCATTCAGCAAACTTACCTACCCCAGCTCTATGCCATAAGCCATCTCTCAAGCGTTCTCGCAACATTGTGTGATAGGGCCAAGATTCATAAAATGAACTACACCATTAACTCTTCGACTGGTATATGAGCTACTACCTGCAATGCTTCTTCGCAACTCAAGGCTAATGCTAAATAGGCAACAAAGAGTACCGCAATAGTAACCTTTCTGTTATGTCTTTTCTTTATATCTAGGGGATCGAAGGTTGTTCTTTCAAAGTATTCTCTTGATTCTGAGTTGACCAGGTCAGTCATGGGAATGCCCCCTATGGTACCATTCTCATCGAGAACACCTTGTTGTAATACGATAGATATTTCCATTATCCCTTTCCATATCTTGATCCATTTATGATCTAGGCAGCATTCAGGCACCCAATCAATTACAAACTCAGGCATTCCAGCCCACCAAATAGTGAGGCCAATAGCTAATGGAAAACATACTATCAAGGTCGATTGCCTAAATCTGGCAACAACTTTTTCAAGAAAGACATCCACCGCGTCAAAGAAGACGTCCTCTTGTTTCGGTGGATAAGGTTGTATTCGAGTGTCATCCTTACTGATGTCCAGTAATCCCACTTCTGTCTCTCTTTTGATTGATTGGATGGTAGAAACCCGGGCTTTTCCTTTCCCACTTTTATGTACATGAATTGGTGTTTTCACCAATGGTTTGCAGGAGTTTGCTCCTTCCAATCAATGTTTTCCACCTTTGGAAAGGATGTTGGACTCCTTGATGGAATGTATTCTCATCATAGGAACCAACTTCCTTGCTTCTTTTCATTTCCATTGGAATGTTCTATTTTTCAGAACCATTTTGAATTAGTATTGGAATGCTTTTTCCATGACTTGAAGAAGGAATCGTAGTTATTTGGGATTGAGGCTGAGCACTACCTTTACCTTCTTGGGGTTTAGGTTGATATTCATGTTTATCGACAATGACAACTTTTGCTACTGTTGCTACTTTTTCTAGTATTGAAACAAATGGAAACATGTTAACTATTCAATTCTTCCTTATTTTCTTATTCCCGCTGCTCTTTAACCTTTTTATGTAGCAGCAAGAATTTTTGTGTGAACCTTGCTTTTTGGCAAAATTTTTATGAAATGTGCCTGGGTTTGACCCAGGAAAGACATGGGAGTTGTTAAGCATGAATTGACACACAAGAAGTAGATGAGAAAACATCTTAAGGCTAGATCAATGGGAGGGGCCTCGGTAGAGAGAAAAGTAAAGTAAGGAAAATGAGCGCTCTGCCTTCCAAGCGGGCGACAGGAGCAACGAGCAAGTGCTTGGTAGGCCAACAGCCCAGTGAACCGGGTGGGTCACTTGACGAAAGGGGGGCACACTGAGCAAGTACGAGAAATTGGCCCCACTCCACTTTCTTAAAAGCAAGGACCACTACGAGAGGTCAAATCAAGGACCTATGGAAGTCGAGGCTCCCCCCGGTCAATATTGGATTAAACAATAGGGGCTGTAGCATTGACCACTTTTTTTATTGATTCAACAAAATAGGGCAAATGATCGTAAAGTTCCCTACCGAGACAAACTCTCAACAGATCCTCCGCGCGCTGGGCATACCTCTTATGTGCGTCTTTATCATGGCGAGAATAGAATAGGAGAAAGCAAAATCAATTTCAAGCTATGGGTGAAGTTGTTGAATAAGATCCCGCTAAATTGGCTAAGCGAAACATACTTCGAATATCGCTCGGAGCAAGGCCAGTCACTAGATTAAGACTAACAAACTGACCATTCCTTATCAAAGGCCCAGCAAGAGACGTCACTACGTACCTCGGCCTCGGGATGAACTTCGGTGTTGAGGCCCGAATACTGGAAATTCAACCCAACCTAAGCTAATAACAAAGTAGATTTTCAACCTACTAAGTCAACTCAAGGAATAAGAACAAAGAAAGATGTAATAAAAAAATAAGACAAAGGAGAACAGAATGCTAGACGAGTAGAAAACGCAGAGAAAGCCTAAGCCAAAATGTTGAATAGTAGGAGACGGGTATACTGCCCGGAAACTTTGAGTTGTCTCTCCGTATGTAAGTTGTTCAGTATTTCCTTCTTATGCAACATGGCTAGAGCAGTTGTGGCCGAACCCTTGTCAAATNTCTCTCTTTTGATTGATTGGATGGTAGAAACCCGGGCTTTTCCTTTCCCACTTTTATGTACATGAATTGGTGTTTTCACCAATGGTTTGCGGGAGTTTGCTCCTTCCAATCAATGTTTTCCACCTTTGGAAAGGATGTTGGACTCCTTGATGGAATGTATTCTAATCATAGGAACCAACTTCCTTGCTTCTTTTCATTTCCATTGGAATGTTCTATTTTTCAGAACCATTCTGAATTAGTATTGGAATGCTTTTTCCATGACTTGAAGAAGGAATCGTAGTTATTTGGGATTGAGGCTGAGCACTACCTTTACCTTCTTGGGGTTTAGGTTGATATTCATGTTTATCGACAATGACAACTTTTGCTACTGTTGCTACTTTTTCTAGTATTGAAACAAATGGAAACATGTTAACTATTCAATTCTTCCTTCTTTTCTTATTCCCGCTGCTCTTTAACCTTTTTATGTAGCAGCAAGAATTTTTGTGTGAACCTTGCTTTTTGGCAAAATTTTTATGAAATGTGCCTGGGTTTGACCCAGGAAAGACATGGGAGTTGTTAAGCATGAATTGACACACAAGAAGTAGATGAGAAAACATCTTAAGGCTAGATCAATGGGAGGGGCCTCGGTAGAGAGAAAAGTAAAGTAAGGAAAATGAGCGCTCTGCCTTCCAAGCGGGCGACAGGAGCAACGAGCAAGTGCTTGGTAGGCCAACAGCCCAGTGAACCGGGTGGGTCACTTGACGAAAGGGGGGCACACTGAGCAAGTACGAGAAATTGGCCCCACTCCACTTTCTTAAAAGCAAGGACCACTACGAGAGGTCAAATCAAGGACCTATGGAAGTCGAGGCTCCCCCGGTCAATATTGGATTAAACAATAGGGGTCGTAGCATTGACCACTTTTTTTATTGATTCAACAAAATAGGGCAAATGATCGTAAAGTTCCCTACCGAGACAAACTCTCAACAGATCCTCCGCGCGCTGGGCATACCTCTTATGTGCGTCTTTATCATGGCGAGAATAGAATAGGAGAAAGCAAAATCAATTTCAAGCTATGGGTGAAGTTGTTGAATAAGATCCCGCTAAATTGGCTAAGCGAAACATACTTCGAATATCGCTCGGAGCAAGGCCAGTCACTAGATTAAGACTAACAAACTGACCATTCCTTATCAAAGGCCCAGCAAGAGACGTCACTACGTACCTCGGCCTCGGGATGAACTTCGGTGTTGAGGCCCGAATACTGGAAATTCAACCCAACCTAAGCTAATAACAAAGTAGATTTTCAACCTACTAAGTCAACTCAAGGAATAAGAACAAAGAAAGATGTAATAAAAAAATAAGACAAAGGAGAACAGAATGCTAGACGAGTAGAAAACGCAGAGAAAGCCTAAGCCAAAATGTTGAATAGTAGGAGACGGGTATACTGCCCGGAAACTTTGAGTTGTCTCTCCGTATGTAAGTTGTTCAGTATTTCCTTCTTATGCAACATGGCTAGAGCAGTTGTGGCCGAACCCTTGTCAAATTCAAAGGTAACAACTTCTCTATATTAACAAAATTTGTATGCCTGATGATTGTAAGTCGGTAAGCAAGATCTATGAAGTTCTATCTGCAATCCGGTTCTATGTAGGTGGGTCGACCCCAGTAAAGGCTTCCAGCCAAAGGAAGGAATTGGACAACAAGGGAGAAGTTAAACCCCTTTGAGAAGGGCCTAATCTTTCTTTTTTTTTTCTTCGTTGTTCACAGCTTGACTCTCATTTCTAGAGCGGAAAGTCACACTAGCTAAGGCTGTTGGTGGTGGTCTGGAGAAAAAAAAAGCTACACCACTAGAATATGATAAGACAAAGTAAAGCTAGCCGACTAAGACAACATGCTACAACTAACAGCAAAGAAAAGGCTCAAACAAAAGTCAAGAAGTTGATCACAGATAGGCAGCCCCTTAAAGGGTGGGGCTTTAGGAAGCAAGTCTACAGACTCGAGAAGGCGGACAAGCACATCCAGAGAATAACTGAAACTAAAAAAGATAGGATAACGCTGGCAGTAGAAAAGCTGGCCATAGTGGCTATTACGAGTAAGGTAGTGCCTAGCCATTGAGATGCCGGCGCCAACTGATCGATGAAAATAACACTAGCTTGTTAATAGATAAGAGGACTAGGCATACTTCGAATGCAATAAAAGAGTTTGATTGAGATAATGAGTCCATTGTTGGGAGACTCGATTAGAAGACTCATCCCTCTCTTCCCTAGGCCTCAAGTTTGAAAAAAGTTATGGCTAGCAATTAGACTATTCAATGTTGATTACAGGTTCTCAACAACTCCAACTATTATAGCCTTAGCCTTATAACGGTGCATGAATGACAGCCTGTCATCATCGTCAATGTGACCAGAGTCAAACCCCGTCGTTGACCAGGGATTGTGTGCCCTAGTAGGGGAAAACAAAGGTACGATAATAAGCACAGGTAAGGGAGGGAGATAGACATTCTCATAGGTATAGAGTCAGCCCAGGTCTCATTTTCCCTAATACAAACTACCCCTCACAGAAGCCATCTTATCTACAAGGCGATTATGAAACAAGATGCCTTACTATTGTCCACAGTAGACCGTAGGGAGGGGACTGGACTGGGAAAGGAAAAACTGGTCCCCTTATTCACCATAGCACCTAAGGGGCAAGTTTTAGGGTAAATAAGGCCAAAAATAGAAAGAAACTCCATTTTTAGTACGCTTGGATGCAAGTAAGCCGTAAGCCAAAAAGAAAGGAAAGTAAAGTACGAGAGCAATCACTCCCGACGCTAGACCGAGAGATAGGCAGACCATTCAATGACTAGCCATGTAGTCCATAATCTGTGGGGATAGGTTGCATAATAAGGTCTTCCAACAACATTANGAAACTCCATTTTTAGTACGCTTGGATGCAAGTAAGCCGTAAGCCAAAAAGAAAGGAAAGTAAAGTACGAGAGCAATCACTCCTGACGCTAGACCGAGAGATAGGCAGACCATTCAAAGACTAGCCATGTAGTCCATAATCTGTGGGGATAGGTTGCATAATAAGGTCTTCCAACAACATTCTGTTGCCATGTCTAGATGAAAGGGAGGCCAAAGAGATGATAATCCAGGTGCATGAAGGAGTCTGTGGTCCACACATGAATGGGCACAGGCTTGCCAAAAAAAGACTTCACCTAGGATATTACTCTTGTATGAGGGAGAGGGATTGCATCCATTTTCTTCAGAGATGCCACAAGTGCCAAGTGCATGCGAATTTGATCTACGCGTTGCCGACGCAGGTTCATAACCAAACCACATCATGGCCCTTTGCAGTATATTGCCTAGATATTATAGGAAGGTTAACCCGAAGGCAGCCAATTGGACATAAATACATCTTAGTAGCTATCGATTCTTTCACAAAGTGGGATAAAAACCTCCTACACCACGATCACAGCGGCACACATTATAATATTTCTAAAGAAGCGGCTTCATATTCATAAGCTTATGAACATTTTTCTTTTTTCACTTGTATCGTGACCGAAGCAAAGCCTCCAGTTGTGGGGTATATTTTGAGACTCTTATGATGACATGAAGTTCTCAAGTTAGTATTCAGTAAGCCAACATTGACTCTGAAGCTAGTGATTTCGATGGGTTTCTTGATCTTTTTATTTTTTTAGTATCAAGCTGTTGATACTAGATATATAAAACTAGATATATAAAAAAGGTAACTCCAAAAATTTCTTTGTCCCTAACGCCCATGAATTTTAAGGAATTAAGAACTTCAACAGTCTTCTATGGGGTATCCAAAGTACGAATGAGATGGATTTTGTTGTACCAACCATTCTTGTTAATCCCGATCTTGATAAGGAAAGGGGGTAATTTCTAACAAAGTTTTCATTTTTTTTAATTCATAGGCGTAGTGCTTTTTCCCCTATGCCGTCTATTGGACTAGTGGAGTAGAGTTGGCCTACAATAAATAATCCATAGGTGTAACCTTTCGCTCAATACTAAAATCGACAAATTGAAGCATTTAAGGCTGCATTAGATGAGATCCATGGGAGCAATTCTTAGATAGCAAGCACTAACTCCTGATGCGACTTCATAAAAAGCAATCAAAGATAAGATCGAAGAGAATGAAACGCACGTAGTGGTCATTATAGCGGTTCCTTCTGATCCTAGAAAACGTCCGAAAAAACTTGCTACAGAACTACCGAGCAGGGGTAAAAATACGATAAGTAGATACATAATGTTGAGTGTGATCAGACAACCAAAAATTAGACAATGACAAAGCGGCCTGTGATTGAGTGATAGATTGATCGACGCCCGAAGAAGGCTCGACCGAAGGAATGAGTCAGAAGGAGAATTGTAAGCCCCAACGACAAACAAACCTATGCGCGGAGCATTTTCGGGGACTAGCCTCCTTCCTTCTTACTTGACTTCCAATTCTACTCTTTTTTTCTTACATTTGCATAACTTCCTCTTTATCGCCATTCTTCTATTTAAAAACTACACCCCACCCACCCCTCTATTTGAGTAAGGTTGGAAAAAAAGAGGTCCTTGTTTTATGAAACTTCAACCTACGCTCGGAATACGGATGAGATCAGAAAAGCCATTATTGGGGCAAACGATGCAATAGCTTCGGTTAGAGCAAAGCCCAAAATGGCATAACCAAATGATTGTTTAGCCAATGATGGATTTCGCACCATGGAATGAATCGAGGAACTAAAGACGTTTCCAATACTGATAGCAGCTCTCGCTGAAGCAATTGTAGTAGCTCCGACACCCATTGATTTTGCACCTTTTAACATCTCGAGTTGAGAATTCTCGTCACGCTTTTTCATTCATGATTTTATGTTATAGATTCCTCGTCGATTCTTCCCCTCGTTCCTTTTCTCTTTGGCATCTTTCTTGGAATGCGCGCTTGAGATAATGCAAACACAACCAGAATTATTGTACAAACATAGAGTTCACTACTTAAATAGTGAGTGAGGGAGGCGCACAATGAAGACTTCAGAACAGATTAACCATAGACTTAAAAATGTATTTATATGGTTATGAATATTCGAGTTCAATTCGGTAACCCGAGGGGTTAATCTGAAGCTCGTCCAAATTGAATTTGGGTTGGGGTTTTTTGACCTAAGCCCAACCTAAGTATTAAAAACTTTAGCCCAAGTCCTAATTTTTTCGGGTTGGGCTCGGATTGAAATCGATTTTCCCGCTCAAGTTGCACCCCTAGACAGAAGTGAGAGAAAGAGGCGCGAGAGAGAGAGAGGCGTGACAGAGAGAAAGGCCTGAGTTGGGTGGGAAAAAAAATTCAGTACATACCGTAGACCATTGGATCAAAAATTTTAAAATGATTTGAACTGTCTCTTATGTTGGGATTACGTTATTCGTTANAAAAATTCAGTACATACCGTAGACCATTGGATCAAAAATTTTAAAATGATTTGAACTATCTCTTATATTGGGATTACGTTATTCGTTGAATATGCTTATATTTTGTCTCAAAAAAAATCTGAATCTTTCTTTGTCTCCAAAATTCAAACTCAACTCTACTTTATTATATATATATATATATATTTGATGGTAAGAATTGAAATCACAAAAATCTTTAGAATTCAAAAAATTTTAAGAAATGTTTAGTTTTGGAAATTGTGATTAATAACTTTTTTGTATTATTGATTCTTAAAATTAAAGGTCTCTTCATCTTTCTCATCTAAAATGACTTTTATGATTTTTTTTTAACAAATGTATTTTTATCTTAAATATTTTAAAAAATATACTTTTATCTTATTAAGTTCTTAGAGAGTTACCGATCTCCCTAAATCTCCAAATATAAACTTCGCCATAGACACAAATCCGCTGTACGCAATTACAAATATATTATTTACATATTAAATAATTTAAACACTACACAACTTTTTAACAGACTTTCCTCCGTATTTCCATGTGAAGTCGAAACGGAAAGATCAAGGAAATATCAGGTGTTTAGATTTAAATAATTTATTTTCTAATGGCCCAAGCTCTCGTGTCTTTCCTGTACATTTTTAAACCCTGATTCTCCAACTTTCGGCAACTTTCCCGAGAAAATACAATTCCGATGGCCGCCAGACTTACCTCCCGACTCGCCTCTCATCTCCTCCGCGCCACCTCCCTCCTGAACCACCCCCATCCCCCTCTCTTCACCATGTCCAAATCTCAACCCTCGATCTTTTACCTCAAACCGCTGCCATGGATCGCTTCCAACCTTCATCGATTCTTCTCGACCAGCCGTCGCCAACCAGTCCGGTCGAACCGTGTAGACATCGGATCCCGAGCCAGGCAACTCCAGAACCGCCGGCTCTGGACCTACGCCGTAACCTTCAGCAGCATCGCAGGCTTCATCATCATCGTCCTCAATCAATTCGAAGATTCCTTGGTGTTCTACGTAACCCCAACCGACGCTCTCACCAAATACACTGAAAACCCTACGAAGAACAAGTTCCGACTCGGCGGGTTAGTCCTCGAGGGAAGCGTGAGCCAACCTGGTTCAGAAATGGAGTTCGTAATTACGGACTTGATCACGGACATTTTGGTAAAATACCAAGGGTCCTTGCCGGATCTGTTCAGAGAAGGCCATTCGGTGGTGGTGGAGGGGTTCGTGAAGCCTATCACGGAGGAGATTAAGAGGGAGAATTTGATCGGAAGGAAGAGTGTCTCGGAGAAGGCGAGGAGTGTGGAATGTTATTTTGCGGCCACCGAGGTTTTGGCGAAGCATGATGAGAAGTATATGCCCCAAGAAGTAGCGGCGGTGATTGAGAAGAATAAGAAGAAGATTGAGGCTGCAAGCGAAGAGGGAAGGAAAGAGAGACCTGCCACTGAGGCGTAGGTAAATGGTTATCCTCAAATTTTTTTTTTGTTTTATACTAGTTATATTGTCTGATTACGGGATGGTTTTGAACATCATTGAGAGAGATGATTGATTGATTGATTGAGGAGTTATAGTGTTATGATTTTGTAGTTTTAGCACGAAGGTCATGAATTATAGTTTGTTTATTAATTCGGTTCTCCCCCGAGAATATGTGGGGTTGATTCTTAAATTTTGGCAGAGTAATGAATAAATACAATTCAGGATTCAGTATTTTGTGATGTTGGCTGGCGGATATTTTATATAAATTGTGGTCTGGATTTTAACATGGAATTTGCAATTAGTGAATTAGTGTGCATGTAACAAAAGCATTTCTACTTACTGACGTAGGTTATTCATTGTTTCAGATTTCTGAAAATATGTTAACTGAAGGGAAACCATGATTTTAGCTGGCATTTGTCACAAGGGCTTTTTCTTTATATGTAGCTTTAAATCTTTGTCGTGGAATATCTGTAGATTGCATTCTTATTGTTTGGTAGAAGCCTTGTGATTATATTTGTGTTNTCACAAGGGCTTTTTCTTTATATGTAGCTTTAAATCTTTGTCGTGGAATATCTGTAGTTTGCATTCTTATTGTTTGGTAGAAGCCTTGTGATTATATTTGTGTTTTTTTTTCCCTTTTCTTTTGTTTATAGTGATTCATGAGTGATATTATGACATGGTAATACTTAATGATTATTGTTAACTGGTGTGTTAAAACTGTAGTTTTTTGTCAAAACTGGCAAAGTAAATCTGAATAAGATGTCATGGTTGAGAACTGTGTTTATGTGATTTTTTGGATGGAAAACAATAAGGAATTGGACCTTCACAATGTGTTGGAGAAATTAACGACAATGAATGATAAAGATAGAAACGGTAGTATGAAGAGGAGGGCGATAATAAATTAAACCTTCACTCCATAGGAATATTGTAATGGTTACTAATCCTATCTAGGATTGTTTAGGTGCTTCTTGGAACTCTTTTAGGAACTTGAGTAGACCTTCAAGTTTTGATCCTAAATTAGTTGTTGGACGGATTTTGTTTGAGGATTTCTGGAATATATTCTGTGCCCAAGCAAAAATTTATCTTGGTTGATATCTTGAGTGTATTGCTAGTTGCTCCACTTAAGTTTTTGCTTTGACATTTTTACAAACCCAATGTTCTTTACTCTATTGTCTCCTAGTCCTTTTTCATTGGGAAACTTCCATGTACGGCTTGGATTCTTGTAAGTGTGCATGTTAAGGTATGAGGGACCCGGCATGGGCATAGTGTCGATGAGGATTGATGAGGGAGGATGGATAAGTCTTTTTAATATATTTTTCTTTAAATTTTTGGACCTCATTTTTATGGAGATTTGGATAACAGTACAATATTTTGCATTCAGTTGGGTTCAGATATGTTGGTTTAGGTGCATCCGTGAGTAGTTATTTACTGAGATCTGCAGTTGGTTTGTTTTGCTAGCGCCATGTTGAAGTTGAATTAGTTAGTGGCTAGTAGCATCTCTTTGTAGTTATCAGTCTTTTAATTTCGGATGTCACATGGATGGATGCTTTATTGAAGCCATCCTGATTTGTAGTCCTTGTTTAAGTGTTTCAATAGTGTGTAGGATTTGAATAGTGAACTAAAGTAGAAGGTTCATTTCATATGCAATGACTTGGTTGGAGGTGGAGATGCCCCAGCAAAGCAAGAGCAAGCAATGGAAAAGGGGTTCAAGACTGGGTGAGGCGATGGGTAATGACGTCTTACACATGTGACAATACACAAGATATAAATTGCTTGATTGACTGCCATGGAGAATGGGAGATAGTTTTTGAGTAATAACTAATCAGTGACAAAGTTCATTCTTATTATACTGTAGATGTTGGCAATCAAATTGCTTGACATATTCATTGTAATGTGATTGTGAGATATTGAAATTTGACTACTGTGAAGTTGGCGGCACTTATAATCGTGCAAAATAAAAGGAAGATTGAGAGGTTGGGCGGGCAAGGAGAAGAGAGTTACTATGGTCGTAGATACATAGGAATGATACATTCTTCAGTTTCAGAAACTCTTACATACTGGAAAACCGATTATACTGTAGTTTCGAACAAGTTTGTCATCAAAACGTGTATCAGAGGGCTTATAATTTGTTTTTAAAATTAATGTATTGTGTATTTTAACGTATCGTATATTAGTAATGGATCATATATTGTAAGATACGTATATATATGAACTCACATGTATATGTATGAGATTGTTGAAACGTGTATCATAGAGCATATTGTTTTTTTAAGTGTATTGTGTATCATCATAAACACGTATATCTGCGCGTGGGCGTATGTATAGAGTATCAAAACGATAAAGATATTTCAAGAATCAAAACAAATTTTAAAAATTCAAGCTTACAACATCGTTCATAAATATCAAAATTTAAAGATTGAAAAAATAAAAAATAAAAATCTATTCCTATAGTCCTATGAATCACTTTTGAATCTCGATCTTTAGTTTGATAAGCAATAATATCTTCATCATCGGATTCTAACAAGTCTTTACCGCCACTTATCTTTTTCAACCTTTCTGTATGTTTTCATCTTTTTTCAATATTTTTTTTCAACTGCTTGCTTTTCAATAGTTTTCTTATTTGCGAAATATTTCTAGGCCCCCATGGAGACAATATAAATTATATAAATATTACAATGAGTGAATTAGTCAGGACATTAAACAATATATATACAGAGTATCTAGAGCATTTTTCTTCTCTTTTTCTTTTTAACCTTTTCCCTTTTGAATCCATGTGATCCGTGTCATAATGTATTGTGCATCGAATAGTATTGTGCAATATGTATCATGTATCATAAAAAATGGTGTAAAGGAAAAACTTATTGTTTTACTCCTATATCGAAATGTATCTTATATATCAAATTGTGTATCATGAGATACTAGCCACCATAGTTATGAACTCTCAAATTATGTATCGTGAGACACTAGCCACCATAGTTATGAACTCTGCGTGTGTAAAAAATGTTGTAAAAGGATACACTTATACAAAACTTGTCGTTTTATTCCTATATCGAAATATATATTATATATCAAATCATGTATCGTAAGATACTAATTACCATGGTTATGAACTCTGCGTGTGTGTAAAAAATGTTGTAAAAGGATACACTTTTAGAAAACTTATTGTTTTTTTCCTATATCAAAATATATCATATATATCAAATCGTGNGTATAAGGAAGGGGAGAGGAGCGACTTCTTCCCTTATCAACAGGAGAAAAGAGAACACCACTAGGAGCAACGTTTCAAAGACATCCAGCAAGAGTTCAGCCAGATGAAGGAGACAGTGAAGAGTAAGGCCCCAGTCAGTATGGATGCCTTGGTGCAGCAAATTGAATCCTCATTCACTGCTGGGGTGTTGCACTTCCCTCTCTCACCTAAATTCAGAATGCTGCAGGTGGATGCNGAGAGAGAGAGAGAGAGAGAGTTGATTGTTGATTCTTTTTAGTAACTGGAAATTTGAAGTAATTTTTAGGTGATTGAAGAATTGATTTGGGAAATTAGAACAATGTCTCTGAGNAGGTGGATGTTTTCGATGGGACAAAAGATTCCGTGGACCACCTCAACATATACAAAAATCAAATGGAGTTGCATGAATATCAAGATTCAGTGAGATGCAGAGCCTTTGCTATCATCCTGAAGGGCTCAGCTTTAACATGGTTCAACAAACTCCCCCCAACCTCGATTTCTNGTTTGGGTATATTGGGTATATTGTGCGCTAGTTACTTTGGCATTGAAGTTGACCGTGCAATATTGGTAATAACATATGCTTATGTCGAGTTAGAGGTTCGTCTAGAAACCTAAATTGTGAATACACTACCTATGACTGAATGTACAATGAAACATGAGATTTGATGATACCTAAAATAAATTTCTAGTGTTAAGGTCAGCTCGGACCAGAAGGTCAGACATTAGCAGAGGTCAGAGGGTAAGGGTCGAGTGTCTCTTAAGGCAAGATAACAGCTGAATAACCACGAGAGGATCTTAAAGCGTTAGGAAANGCTCCTCTCCAAGGTCGGGAGCCCTTCGTCGAGAAAGGAGAAAGAGAAGGAAGAAAAGAATAGAGAATGAAGTCTCAGAAAGGAAAGATAATGAGGCAGGTCTCCAAAAAGAGACAGAGAGCATTTCTCGAAGAGANATCAAGGCACCCAATCTCAACCAACCAAGATCTTCTCCTAGAATTAAGGAGAACCCCACGAAATAAGGACAAGAATCTCGGCTAAAATCCTTCTTAGCAGAGAATGACCTTATAAATGCAAGGTAACACCCCCTAACAAAGGGGGGACTCGAGTGGCAAAAATAAGTCATAGCAACCTTGTAATCACCATGAATAAATAAAAAAGGAGCAAGAGCCTCCATTCTAGAGTGGACTAGTCAAGCTCCTAAGCTGGTGAACCACTATAATTTTGTTGTCTTAACTTTTAAAGCCCTGAATATTATGGCATCATCTTAGCAACCTAACATAATCCCAGCTCATCTTTTGTAAAAGTGCGTTAACGCCATCAGTTTGGCGCCGTCTGTGAGAACGATTGTTCTTGTTACAAATAAAGCTGATTTTTTAGTGACTGATGGTATCAACGTAAAACATGAGCCGAAGTCAGACCAATCCTCTACGGATGCAAGATCAATAGGAAGTCACAAATAACAGACAACCCGAAAACGCGCAAGAAGTTGTCCCCCCATGGGGGGCCTTCCCATGAATAATGAGATGGAGGTCCTTCGTCTTGTTAATGAACGTCTGATAAAATAGAACGAAGAGCTCTTAAAGCTCCTACAACGCCCACAGGAGGCGCGACCGGCCCAAGGAGNGTTCATAAATATCAAAATTTAAAGATTGAAAAAATAAAAAATAAAAATCTATTCCTATAGTCCTATGAATCACTTTTGAATCTCGATCTTTAGTTTGATAAGCAATAATATCTTCATCATCGGATTCTAACAAGTCTTTACCGCCACTTATCTTTTTCAACCTTTCTGTATGTTTTCATCTTTTTTCATTATTTTTTTTCAACTGCTTGCTTTTCAATAGTTTTCTTATTTGCGAAATATTTCTAGGCCCCCATGGAGACAATATAAATTATATAAATATTACAATGAGTGAATTAGTCAGGACATTAAACAATATATATACAGAGTATCTAGAGCATTTTTCTTCTCTTTTTCTTTTTAACCTTTTCCCTTTTGAATCCATGTGATCCGTGTCATAATGTATTGTGCATCGAATAGTATTGTGCAATATGTATCATGTATCATAAAAAATGGTGTAAAGGAAAAACTTATTGTTTTACTCCTATATCGAAATGTATCTTATATATCAAATTGTGTATCATGAGATACTAGCCACCATAGTTATGAACTCTCAAATTATGTATCGTGAGACACTAGCCACCATAGTTATGAACTCTGCGTGTGTAAAAAATGTTGTAAAAGGATACACTTATACAAAACTTGTCGTTTTATTCCTATATCGAAATATATATTATATATCAAATCATGTATCGTAAGATACTAATTACCATGGTTATGAACTCTGCGTGTGTGTAAAAAATGTTGTAAAAGGATACACTTTTAGAAAACTTATTGTTTTTTTCCTATATCAAAATATATCATATATATCAAATCGTGTATCATAAGATACTACGGTTATAACTCTGTGTGTGTGAGAGAGAGAGAGAGAGAGTTGATTGTTGATTCTTTTTAGTAACTGGAAATTTGAAGTAATTTTTAGGTGATTGAAGAATTGATTTGGGAAATTAGAACAATGTCTCTGAGTTGCTCTTATGGAGTTGTTTATACTGGGAAGTGTTTGGGTATATTGGGTATATTGGGTATATTGTGCGCTAGTTACTTTGGCATTGAAGTTGACCGTGCAATATTGGTAATAACATATGCTTATGTCGAGTTAGAGGTTCGTCTAGAAACCTAAATTGTGAATACACTACCTATGACTGAATGTACAATGAAACATGAGATTTGATGATACCTAAAATAAATTTCAAGTGTTAAGGTCAGCTCGGACCAGAAGGTCAGACATTAGCAGAGGTCAGAGGGTAAGGGTCGAGTGTCTCTTAAGGCAAGATAACAGCTGAATAACCACGAGAGGATCTTAAAGCGTTAGGAAATTGTAATCAAGGCACCCAATCTCAACCAACCAAGATCTTCTCCTAGAATTAAGGAGAACCCCACGAAATAAGGACAAGAATCTCGGCTAAAATCCTTCTTAGCAGAGAATGACCTTATAAATGCAAGGTAACACCCCCTAACAAAGGGGGGACTCGAGTGGCAAAAATAAGTCATAGCAACCTTGTAATCACCATGAATAAATAAAAAAGGAGCAAGAGCCTCCATTCTAGAGTGGACTAGTCAAGCTCCTAAGCTGGTGAACCACTATAATTTTGTTGTCTTAACTTTTAAAGCCCTGAATATTATGGCATCATCTTAGCAACCTAACATAATCCCAGCTCATCTTTTGTAAAAGTGCGTTAACGCCATCAGTTTGGCGCCGTCTGTGAGAACGATTGTTCTTGTTACAAATAAAGCTGATTTTTTAGTGACTGATGGTATCAACGTAAAACATGAGCCGAAGTCAGACCAATCCTCTACGGATGCAAGATCAATAGGAAGTCACAAATAACAGACAACCCGAAAACGCGCAAGAAGTTGTCCCCCCATGGGGGGCCTTCCCATGAATAATGAGATGGAGGTCCTTCGTCTTGTTAATGAACGTCTGATAAAATAGAACGAAGAGCTCTTAAAGCTCCTACAACGCCCACAGGAGGCGCGACCGGCCCAAGGAGGACAGAATATCCACCACCAAGGGAGCAACCGTATCTCGACCCCCTCAGAGAAGTTAATGAGGTGGAAGAGAATAACCAGACCTTGGGGCAAGAACCTCGCCTACCCCCTAGGAATATGGTTGCAACGAGGAAGTGCAAAGTCAGTATAAGGAAGGGGAGATGAGCGACTTCTTCCCTTATCAACAGGAGAAAAGAGAACACCACTAGGAGCAACGTTTCAAAGACATCCAGCAAGAGTTCAGCCAGATGAAGGAGACAGTGAAGAGTAAGGCCCCAGTCAGTATGGATGCCTTGGTGCAGCAAATTGAATCCTCATTCACTGCTGGGGTGTTGCACTTCCCTCTCTCACCTAAATTCAGAATGCTGCAGGTGGATGCTTTCGATGGGACAAAAGATTCCGTGGACCACCTCAACATATACAAAAATCAAATGGAGTTGCATGAATATCAAGATTCAGTGAGATGCAGAGCCTTTGCTATCATCCTGAAGGGCTCAGCCTTAACATAGTTCAACAAACTCCCCCCAGCCTCGATTTCCTCTTTTAAAGAGCTGTCAATCTCGTTTGTGTCCCACTTCATCGGAGCTAGGACCTATATGAAATCGAGCTACTATTTGTTAAATGTGAAACATAAATCTGATGAGAACCTACGGTCTTATGTCCAACGGTTCAACTCAGAATACTTGAAGGTGGATGTCCCATATGAAAAATTTGCTATTACAGCCTTCATAGCAGGTCTGGGAGTTCAGTCAAAAGATCTGATGTTTTCCATCTCAAATAACACTCAGGCTAGTATGGCGGAGGTGCTTGCCAAAGCAGAAAGGTACATAAATGGTGAGGAAGCGCTCCTCTCCAAGGTCGGGAGCCCTTCGTCGAGAAAGGAGAAAGAGAAGGAAGAAAAAAAATAGAGAATGAAGTCTCAGAAAGGAAAGATAATGAGGCAGGTCTCCAAAAAGAGACAGAGAGCATTTCTCGAAGAGAAGAGGAAATGTCAGGGATCGCTTCGACCCTCCACAACTAGAGCTACAACTAAGGTATGCACCCCGACAGTTCACCCCCCCTGACTGCTACGGTGTCTCAGATATTGTATGAGGTGCAAAATGAGAAGTTCTTAAGGTGGCCACCCCGGATGAAAGCAGACCTGGCAAAAAGAGATCCTACGAAGTATTGTGACTTCCACAGAGACCATGGTCATCACACCGACGACTGTATCCAATTGAAGAAAGAAATAGATTTTCTAATCCAGCGAGGGCAGCTGCGACGCTATGTGGCCAATGATAATCAAAATCGAGCTCTCCCACCTCCACCCCCTCACCGTCAAGCACCAGAACCACACCAGCAATCTATGGGGGAGATTAGAGTGATATTTGGAGGATTTGTCGGAGGAGGAGGGTCCAACTCTGCCAGAANCATAATCCCAGCTCATCTTTTGTAAAAGTGCGTTAACGCCATCAGTTTGGCGCCGTCTGTGAGAACGATTGTTCTTGTTACAAATAAAGCTGATTTTTTAGTGACTGATGGTATCAACGTAAAACATGAGCCGAAGTCAGACCAATCCTCTACGGATGCAAGATCAATAGGAANGGAGGAGGAGGGTCCAACTCTGCCAGAAAGATCCACTTGCGAAAAATCAGAGCCACAGAAGCTCCCGAAGTATATACTGTGTCCAAGTCTCCATGCTTAGACACGGCTATCATTTTCTCAGATTCAAATCTGAAGGGCTGGCAACATCCATATGATGACCCTTTGGTGGTAAAAGCTGTGGTGGCCAACAAGACTGTCCATCGTGTTTTGATTGACAATGGCAGCTCAGCAGACATCATTTTTGCTTCTGCTTTAGACAAATTGGATATAAGAAGGGAAAAGCTTGAACCAGTAAGTGCCCACCTATTAGGATTCTTAGGAGAAAGGGTGCTGCCTCTAGGGTCAATCCAACTCATCTTGACCTTAGGTGACCCACCCTGTCAGACTACAACAACTGTGAAATTTCTAGTGGTTGATGCACCTTCAAAATACAATATGCTCCTTGGAAGACCCTCGATTAATTTTATAAGGGCTATTCCCTCTGCCTATCACTTTATAGTGAAGTTTTCAATAGAAAACGGAGTGGAAGTGGTCCGAGGAGACCAGCGCGTAGCACGAGAATGCTACATGGTATCCATGAGAAATAAGGAGGTTGAGAGCATCCAATTGGATGAGCTTGACATGAGGGATAAACTTGAGACTAGGCCGACACCATCAGAAGAGCTAGAACCTGTTCAAATTGATGAGGAGCCATAGCATCTTGTTTACGTTGGATCCCATTTAAGNTGAAGTTTTCAATAGAAAACGGAGTGGAAGTGGTCCGAGGAGACCAGCGCGTAGCACGAGAATGCTACATGGTATCCATGAGAAATAAGGAGGTTGAGAGCATCCAATTGGATGAGCTTGACATGAGGGATAAACTTGAGACTAGGCCGACACCATCAGAAGAGCTAGAACCTGTTCAAATTGATGAGGAGCCATAGCATCTTGTTTACGTTGGATCCCATTTAAGCAAGGATCTCCTCATCCAATTCCTAAAAAGGAACAAGGAAGTTTTTGCATGGAAACAAGAGCACATGAAAGGGATTGATCCCTCTGTCATCACTCACAAGCTCAGCGTGAATCCAGCCTGTAAGCCCGTTAAGCAGAAGAGGAAGAGTTTTGTCCCGGAGCGTCAGAAAGCCATCAACGAAGAGGTCAGCAAGCTCCTTCATGCGAAAGCCATTCGAGAAGTGGATTACCCACTCTGGCTAGCCAATGTAGTCCTAGTCAAGAAGACAACCGGCAAATGGCGTCTTTGCATTAACTTTACAGATCTCAATCGTGCTTGCCCCAAAGATAGTTTTTATTTACTCCTGATAAATTTGATTGTAGATGTCATTGCGGGACATGAGTTCCTCAGCTTCATGGATGCCTTCTCTAGGTACAATCAGATCAGAATAGATCCCAGTAACCAAGAGAAGACCTCATTTATAACTGAGCAAGGGACATACTGCTATCAAGTGATGCCTTTTGGGTTAAAAAATTGCAGGAGCCACTTACCAGCGTCTGGTGAATAAGATGTTTCAAAAACAGATTAGGACCTCCATGGAGGTCTATATTGACGACATGCTGGTCAAGTCACTGAAGACAGAGCTCCACATTGGATACCTAGTAGAGTCGTTTCAGGTCCTGAGAGAATATAAGATAAAGTTCAACCCAGCTAAGTGTATTTGGGGTGTCAGCAGGAAAATTTCTGGGCTTCATAGTTAATAGCAGAGGGATAGAGGCTAACCCATAAAAGGTAAAAGTAGTGTTGGATATACAGCCTCCCTCCAACACGAGGGAAATACAACGTTTAATCGGGAGAATAGCTACCCTGAGTCGCTTCGTTTTCAGATCAAGCGACAAGTGTTAGCCCTTCTTTCAAGTCTTAAAGAAAGCCTTTCAATGAGATGCTCAGTGTGAAGAAGCCTTCAAAGCATTGAAAGAATACTTGAGCTCCTCACCTGTCTTGGTAAGTTCGTTAGAAGGAGAAATACTTATCTTTTACCTAGCTGTCTCAGAGTTCTCAACCAGCGTAGCGCTAGTAAGGGAGAAGGATAAAGCTCAGTAACCAGTTTACTACTACAGCCGAGCTCTGAGGGGGCAGAAAAAAGATATCCTAAAATAAAAAAACTCGTTTTAGTCTTAGTGACAACCACCAGGAGACTTAGACCTTACTTTTAGGCTCATACTATCGAAGTCCCAACAGATCAACCTATGAAACAGGTGTTGCACAAGCCAGAATATTCGGGGAGACTAGTTAAATGGGCCGTTGAACTTAGCGAGTTTGACATCAGATACAAGTCAAGGACAGCCATTAAGGGGTAGATATTGNTCAGAATTTTACTTGAAAATTTATAATCTGCCGATTTGGGATTCCCAAAGCAATTGTGTCGGATAATGGGAAGCAGTTCGACAACCCGAAGTTCAAAAACTTCTGTGCCGAGCTCAGAATAAAGAATTACTTCTCTGTCCTAGCTCATCCTTAGTCCAATTGACAAGTAGAAGTCACCATCAGGACTATAAAGTCCGTCCTAAAGACCAAGTTAGAAAATCTGAAGGGCAAGTGGGTAGAACCCATCCCAAAAGTGTTATGAGCCTACAGGATAACTACCAGGTCAGCAACACAAGAGACTCCATTTGCTTTAGCTTTCGATTTCGAAGCAGTGGCACCTGTCGAAGTGGGGGTCCCTTCACTTAGAACAGAGCTAGCAAACGAATAAAACAATGATAATTCCCTTTTGCTAAGTTTGGATCTGTTGAAAGAAAATAGGGAGGCAGCACTGAACAACATAAAGAAATATCGAAGGAAAACAGCAAGATACTACTACGACAGGAAGGTCAAGCATATGAGCTTCAAGGTTAGAGATCTGGTGTTAAGGAAGCTTCTACTGGCAAGAAAGGATTCCACTCATGGGAAACTAGGGCCTAACTGAGAAGGTCCATACATAGTCTCTCGAGTAATTAGACCGAAAAATTATGAGCTACAAACGGAAGAAGGGAAAGTTATGCTCCATTCATGGAATGCAGAACATCTTAGGAAATTTTTTCAGTAAGTTTGCCTTGTATTATAAACCATTATTAATAAAACAATAAGTCTGTGATTCATCTATCCTTATGGGCACGCATAAAAAAAAAAAAACGAAGAAAGAACCTTAGAGTTCAGTACGAACTTATTAGTTCATAAAAAGAGTCATGTCGCTCAGTATGAACTTATCAGTTCGTAAAAAAAGCCTTAGAGCTCAGTATGAATTTATTAGTTCATAAAAAGAGCCTTATAGCTCAGTATGAACTTATTAGTTCATAAAAAGAGCCTTAGAGCTCAGTATGAACTTATTAATTCGTAAAAAGAGCCTTAGAGCTCAGTATGAACTTATTAGTTCATAAAAAGAATCTCGTAGCTCACGGAGAACTGATAAAGATCATAAAGCGAGCTCTGAGCTCACGATGACCATGTCAGTTCATGAGAAGAGTTCAAAAGCCCGGGATGAACTTACTAATTCATGACAAGAACGGTGAACTCATTGGTCCACAATGAATTCATCAAAAGAGTCATGAAATTCAAAAACGTCAAAGGTTACAAAACAAAGGACTTCTTCAAGCCAGAACCCATGCAAAACATCAATACTTACAAGGAATCAGTCAAAGCGAAATTCCTAGTCATCTCTCCAACTCAGTTATCCTCTCCTTCAGACACAGGTTCTCCTTTTTTAGCTCATCCCTTTCCTTCCCAATTGATAACAGTAGATCCATCAGCTTTTGCCCTGCAGTGGAGAACAGAACTTCCCCCAGGCCAGAGTTAGGTGTAGAAGAGGAAGACTCATCCCTCTTGTGCCTCTTCAAAGGAACTTCAGTGTCTTTGCTTTTATCAGACTCTGAAGAAAAAGAATCGGGTTCAGAAAAAAAAACTTGGTCTACATCCTAAGTTTCTGATTGGGGGGGGGGGGTAAGGCCAGAACTCTGTTGGTCAGTTGCCGGAGTTGGGACAGAAACAGGTTCAAGAGCGGGAAGCTCAGTAGAAGAGATTGACAAATTAACAGAGTTTGGGGAAGATCCAACAATGAGAGCTTTTGAATGTGGGGCCTCTGCAGTAGTTGGGAGAGCTGAAGCTGTAGCAACAAGGTCAGCAAAAGGGGGGAGCTCAGCAACAGGGTCCTTTGAAGAGGCAGGGGGCATTTTCTCTTCCTACTGCAACCGCCTTTGTACCTTCCGGGGGGGGGCACCCTCACCTTCTGCTTCAACCACATCTGGGCCCTCATCATCAGGATATCAAAGTTGAAATCGAGGTCAGGGTAGGTCTCCTCAATTCTTTCCTGAAAGGCCAACCACCTAGAAGCCCATTTGGTGGTGACATCATCTCGCAGCTTGGCAATGTCTTTGTCCCTTGCAGATACAACAGCCTTAAACCCTTCAAGCTCGTCGCAAAGGGCTCCGCTTGCCTCAGATAGAGCAACAAAATCTTGGGTTAAGCTTGCAAATGAGCTCTGAGCATCAGAAGCCTCATTGTTAGCCTTGGCCCAGGCATCCCTAGCCTTTTTCTCCCCCTCCTCAGCCTTGGCCTTCGCAGCTGTTAAGCCCTCAATGGTGGAAGCCTGCTTCTCTATTTTGTCTTGAACTCTGTTGGTCAGTTGCCGGAGTTGGGACAGAAACAGGTTCAAGAGCGGGAAGCTCAGTAGAAGAGATTGACAAATTAACAGAGTTTGGGGAAGATCCAACAATGAGAGCTTTTGAATGTGGGGCCTCTGCAGTAGTTGGGAGAGCTGAAGCTGTAGCAACAAGGTCAGCAAAAGGGGGGAGCTCAGTAACAGGGTCCTTTGAAGAGGCAGGGGGCATTTTCTCTTCCTACTGCAACCGCCTTTGTACCTTCGGGGGGGGGGCACCCTCACCTTCTGCTTCAACCACATCTGGGCCCTCATCATCAGGATATCAAAGTTGAAATCGAGGTCAGGGTAGGTCTCCTCAATTCTTTCCTGAAAGGCCAACCACCTAGAAGCCCATTTGGTGGTGACATCATCTCGCAGCTTGGCAATGTCTTTGTCCCTTGCAGATACAACAGCCTTAAACCCTTCAAGCTCGTCGCAAAGGGCTCCGCTTGCCTCAGATAGAGCAACAAAATCTTGGGTTAAGCTTGCAAATGAGCTCTGAGCATCAGAAGCCTCATTGTTAGCCTTGGCCTAGGCATCCCTAGCCTTTTTCTCCCCCTCCTCAGCCTTGGCCTTCGCAGCTGTTAAGCCCTCAATGGTGGAAGTCTGCTTCTCTATTTTGTCTTGAACTCTGTTGGTCAGTTGCCGGAGTTGGGACAGAAACAGGTTCAAGAGCGGGAAGCTCAGTAGAAGAGATTGACAAATTAACAGAGTTTGGGGAAGATCCAACAATGAGAGCTTTTGAATGTGGGGCCTCTGCAGTAGTTGGGAGAGCTGAAGCTGTAGCAACAAGGTCAGCAAAAGGGGGGAGCTCAGCAACAGGGTCCTTTGAAGAGGCAGGGGGCATTTTCTCTTCCTACTGCAACCGCCTTTGTACCTTCCGGGGGGGGGCACCCTCACCTTCTGTTTCAACCACATCTGGGCCCTCATCATCAGGATATCAAAGTTGAAATCGAGGTCAGGGTAGGTCTCCTCAATTCTTTCCTGAAAGGCCAACCACCTAGAAGCCCATTTGGTGGTGACATCATCTCGCAGCTTGGCAATGTCTTTGTCCCTTGCAGATACAACAGCCTTAAACCCTTCAAGCTCGTCGCAAAGGGCTCCGCTTGCCTCAGATAGAGCAACAAAATCTTGGGTTAAGCTTGCAAATGAGCTCTGAGCATCAGAAGCCTCATTGTTAGCCTTGGCCTAGGCATCCCTAGCCTTTTTCTCCCCCTCCTCAGCCTTGGCCTTCGCAGCTGTTAAGCCCTCAATGGTGGAAGTCTGCTTCTCTATTTTGTCTTGAACTCTGTTGGTCAGTTGCCGGAGTTGGGACAGAAACAGGTTCAAGAGCGGGAAGCTCAGTAGAAGAGATTGACAAATTAACAGAGTTTGGGGAAGATCCAACAATGAGAGCTTTTGAATGTGGGGCCTCTGTAGTAGTTGGGAGAGCTGAAGCTGTAGCAACAAGGTCAGCAAAAGGGGGGAGCTCAGTAACAGGGTCCTTTGAAGAGGCAGGGGGCATTTTCTCTTCCTACTGCAACCGCCTTTGTACCTTCGGGGGGGGGGGCACCCTCACCTTCTGCTTCAACCACATCTGGGCCCTCATCATCAGGATATCAAAGTTGAAATCGAGGTCAGGGTAGGTCTCCTCAATTCTTTCCTGAAAGGCCAACCACCTAGAAGCCCATTTGGTGGTGACATCATCTCGCAGCTTGGCAATGTCTTTGTCCCTTGCAGATACAACAGCCTTAAACCCTTCAAGCTCGTCGCAAAGGGCTCCGCTTGCCTCAGATAGAGCAACAAAATCTTGGGTTAAGCTTGCAAATGAGCTCTGAGCATCAGAAGCCTCATTGTTAGCCTTGGCCTAGGCATCCCTAGCCTTTTTCTCCCCCTCCTCAGCCTTGGCCTTCGCAGCTGTTAAGCCCTCAATGGTGGAAGTCTGCTTCTCTATTTTGTCTTGAACTCTGTTGGTCAGTTGCCGGAGTTGGGACAGAAACAGGTTCAAGAGCGGGAAGCTCAGTAGAAGAGATTGACAAATTAACAGAGTTTGGGGAAGATCCAACAATGAGAGCTTTTGAATGTGGGGCCTCTGCAGTAGTTGGGAGAGCTGAAGCTGTAGCAACAAGGTCAGCAAAAGGGGGGAGCTCAGTAACAGGGTCCTTTGAAGAGGCAGGGGGCATTTTCTCTTCCTACTGCAACCGCCTTTGTACCTTCGGGGGGGGGGGCACCCTCACCTTCTGCTTCAACCACATTTGGGCCCTCATCATCAGGATATCAAAGTTGAAATCGAGGTCAGGGTAGGTCTCCTCAATTCTTTCCTGAAAGGCCAACCACCTAGAAGCCCATTTGGTGGTGACATCATCTCGCAGCTTGGCAATGTCTTTGTCCCTTGCAGATACAACAGCCTTAAACCCTTCAAGCTCGTCGCAAAGGGCTCCGCTTGCCTCAGATAGAGCAACAAAATCTTGGGTTAAGCTTGCAAATGAGCTCTGAGCATCAGAAGCCTCATTGTTAGCCTTGGCCCAGGCATCTTTAGCCTTTTTCTCCCCCTCCTCAGCCTTGGCCTTCGCAGCTGTTAAGCCCTCAATGGTGGAAGCCTGCTTCTCTATTTTGTCTTGAACTCTGTTGGTCAGTTGCCGGAGTTGGGACAGAAACAGGTTCAAGAGCGGGAAGCTCAGTAGAAGAGATTGACAAATTAACAGAGTTTGGGGAAGATCCAACAATGAGAGCTTTTGAATGTGGGGCCTCTGCAGTAGTTGGGAGAGCTGAAGCTGTAGCAACAAGGTCAGCAAAAGGGGGGAGCTCAGCAACAGGGTCCTTTGAAGAGGCAGGGGGCATTTTCTCTTCTTACTGCAACCGCCTTTGTACCTTCGGGGGGGGGGGGACCCTCACCTTCTGCTTCAACCACATCTGGGCCCTCATCATCAGGATATCAAAGTTGAAATCGAGGTCAGGGTAGGTCTCCTCAATTCTTTCCTGAAAGGCCAACCACCTAGAAGCCCATTTGGTGGTGACATCATCTCGCAGCTTGGCAATGTCTTTGTCCCTTGCAGATACAACAGCCTTAAACCCTTCAAGCTCGTCGCAAAGGGCTCCGCTTGCCTCAGATAGAGCAACAAAATCTTGGGTTAAGTTTGCAAATGAGCTCTGAGCATCAGAAGCCTCATTGTTAGCCTTGGCCCAGGCATCCCTAGCCTTTTTCCCTAGNATCTTGGGTTAAGCTTGCAAATGAGCTCTGAGCATCAGAAGCCTCATTGTTAGCCTTGGCCCAGGCATCTTTAGCCTTTTTCTCCCCCTCCTCAGCCTTGGCCTTCGCAGCTGTTAAGCCCTCAATGGTGGAAGCCTGCTTCTCTATTTTGTCTTGAAGTTCTTGCAGTTGAGTTCGCAGGTCATCATTCTCAAAAGATAGCTCAGATACCTTAATTTCGTAAGTTTTCACCATTTTGACAGAATTTTTTGCGGAAAGGACCCTATTCATCAAGCTCTTTGCATGAATAGTATATTGGGGACAAGAGGGAAACAGATAAAAGTTAGTGAAGTTCGGGTAAAAAAAACAATGTTATATGTGTAAGGCAGGNTTTCGTAAGTTTTCACCATTTTGACAGAATTTTTTGCGGAAAGGACCCTATTCATCAAGCTCTTTGCATGAATAGTAGATTGGGGACAAGAGGGAAACAGATAAAAGTTAGTGAAGTTCGGGTAAAAAAAACAATGTTGTATGTGTAAGGCAGAAAGTGAGAACTTACTGCAGCTTATCCATGATAAACAGAGCTATTGAATCCTCAAGGGATATTAAGAGAGCCTTTTTTACATCTGAGTTGGGAAGAATAGAAGAAAAGGCTCCAGTAGCGAGGTCAAGGCTGTCGAGAAAAGATCCTTCGCTCTTTTCTACCTTGAGATGCTCCTTCTTCAAAGCCTTGAAGCTTTCAGAAAGGGGTCGAGAAAATGATGCAGAGGGGGGATCGAGAAAGGTTAGGATTCGGGTGGTCTCTTCTAGAGCTCTGTCGACCTTAGAGGCTGAAGGAGATGCCTGTCCTAAAGCAGCAACGCTTGGAGCAAAAAGTGAAACACCTTGAGATGGGAGATCTAGGACAGCTGGGGACGAGGAAGTATGTGACATGCCAGTCCTGAGCACCTTGGCAGGAGGTATGGAGCCNTTTCAGAAAGGGGTCGAGAAAATGATGCAGAGGGGGGATCGAGAAAGGTTAGGATTCAGGTGGTCTCTTCTAGAGCTCTGTCGACCTTAGAGGCTGAAGGAGATGCCTGTCCTAAAGCAGCAGCGCTTGGAGCAAAAAGTGAAACACCTTGAGATGGGAGATCTGGGACAGCTGGGGACGAGGAAGTATGTGACATGCCAGTCCTGAGCACCTTGGCAGGAGGTATGGAGCCATTGCCAGAGCTAGGTTCTGACTTGCGCTTACCACCGCTCTTGCTGCTACTCTTGATTTTCTTCATTTGAGAAAGCTTGGCCTTGAGTTCAGCAGCAGTAGGCTCCATTGAGGATGAACCTAGGAGACCTAAAAACAGCTAAACCTCATCCTTTAGTGGGCTCCATTGAGGATGAACCTAGGAGACCTAAAAACAGTTAAGCCTCATCCTTTAGCAGAGAAAAGAAGATAGAGGAATCAAAGGCAGGAGGAAAGTGTTACCTGATATATCTTCGGCGGAAGTGGGATGTTGCCAACAACGGAAAGTGGAAAGGGAGCTTCAACCCTCACCTGAGGAAGGCAGAACTCGTGTTCTACGAGAGCCCAAGGTTGGATGAGCTCAGAGTATTTATTTGGTTTGCACTTTTCTAATTTCCGTAATACTCCTTCTTCTTCAGCGCTGAGCTCGGGTCGGATACCTAGAAAATCAAGGAAAATAAGAAATAAGTTAACAAAGCAGCCAGACTTGGATTAAATACGGTCTGGGTAGAAACATACCCAAATTATCTGGGGCAGACCACTCTGTAGGGATGGGGAGGTTATCAATTTTATCCTCTGATTTGAACTCTCACTGTGTACCCCCTACAAAGAAAAATTATTTTTTTCAGCCCTTATGGGAGCTTGGGAGGTCAGAGATGACCTATTTGGCCTTAGTCCTCTTGAAAATATACAGAAAATTATCAGGGGAGGTCTACTTGACGTTGAACAGCTCCATAAGTAAGGGACCCCAAGCTTATGGTCCTTAAAGAAGACTAGTAAACCCACCAGAATGTCCCAGAAGTTGGGGGAGAGCTGGGGCAGGGCAGACATTGAAGTGTTAAAAAACACCTTTGATAAAGGGATGAATGAGGAAGTGAAGTCCGTTATCAAAAGCTGCAAGGAAGAAATATACCTTTTTGTGGACATGGTAAACATATGTGGTGTACTTATCAGGACTCCAGGGTTGAACCCCTGAGGGGGGAAAGAAAGTGAGCACTGAGAACCTTCAGGTCAAAGAGGCAAGTCCGTTGGGACCTATAAGTTCAGCGTTCCTAAAGGCAGCCCCTGCGCCAAAAACAATGACTCCCACACCGCTTACTTTGCCCTTGCCCTTATCAGGTCTATCAGGCATGGGAGAAGAGGTGAAGGGGGCCTCCTCGGTTTTCACCTCTACCTCGACAAAATCTACACCAGAAAAGTTGTCAATCTCGTCACCTAAATCCCCTAAATCAGAATCTCTTTCGGCAGACCTATCGCCTAAGAGGGAAACAGAGGAAGGAGATGCTCTAGAGGAGGCAGACATGATTGGTACAGAGAAAGACAGCTTGAAAGAATGATAGAGAGGAGGAATACTAATCAAACACCCCCTAATAATCCTAGGGTCAGCACTGTACCCCCCAATGGTAAGAATTCGCACAGTGGAGTTTCAATCCACAAAGCGGGGAAGAGGAGATAAACAACAATCTCGATTCCAAAAGTAAAAGAACCAAAAAACTTAAAAAAACAACGGTCACCTTGAATTTGAGAGCTCCAGAGCGGANGATAAACAACAATCTCGATTCCAAAAGTAAAAGAACCAAAAAACTTAAAAAAACAACGGTCACCTCGAATTTGAGAGCTCCAGAGCGGGGAAAGGTAAGAGAAAGAGAAGGGGGCAGAAAGGGCGTACCTAAACAGGGAAGAGAGCAGCAAACAGCAACCGAGGATAAAATTGGAGAGAAGAAGCAAAGCAAGACTTTGAGGCGTACCCGAAAAACGCAGTCTTGAGCAGAGAATGAGTGAATTGCGTGTAGGAAAGTCCAGGAATTGCAGAGGAAAAGAGGCAGAGGCAAAGGTGAACNTCACCTTGAATTTGAGAGCTCCAGAGCGGAGAAAGGTAAGAGAAAGAGAAGGGGGCAGAAAGGGCGTACCTAGACAGGGAAGAGAGCAGCAAACAGCAATCGAGGATAAAATTGGAGAGAAGAAGCAAAACAAGACTTTGAGGCGTACCCGAAAAACGCAGTTTTGAGCAGAGAATGAGTGAATCGCGTGTAGGAAAGTCNCGAGGATAAAATTGGAGAGAAGAAGCAAAGCAAGACTTTGAGGCGTACCCGAAAAACGCAGTCTTGAGCAGAGAATGAGTGAATTGCGTGTAGGAAAGTCCAGGAATTGCAGAGGAAAAGAGGCAGAGGCAAAGGTGAACAGCGTAGAAGATGAACAGGGAGTTTTGAGTGGTTTTGGGTAGCCGTTTAATCATTTAAAGCTTGAGTGACGTGGGTTGAAACATGCGTGGGAATCAAAGAAGCAATGATTGTTGTAAACTGTCAAAGAGCCCCCCCACATGCATCTCACATGCAGACTAAGGTTAGTTAGGTGCAGGCCTGGTCCAATGCGAAAGCAGCTCAGCTCATGCCCAAACTCACTTGAGGNGAGTTTTGAGTGGTTTTGGGTAGCCGTTTAATCATTTAAAGCTTGAGTGACGTGGGTTGAAACATGCGTGGGAATCAAAGAAGCAATGATTGTTGTAAACTGTCAAAGAGCCCCCCCACATGCATCTCACATGCAGACTAAGTTTAGTTAGGTGCAGGCCTGGTCCAATGCGAAAGCAGCTCAGCTCATGCCCAAGCTCACTTGAGCCAAGGGTTGGGGGGCAACTGATGATACCTAAAATAAATTTCAAATGCTAAGCTCAAGAGGTCATGCACATTAGCAGAGGTCAAGATAACAGCTAGATAACCACGAGAGGATCTTAAAGCGTTAGGAAGCTGTAATCAAGGCACCCAATTTCAACCAACCAAAATCTTCTCCTAGAATTAAGGAGAAGCCCACGAAATNGGGTTGGGGGGCAACTGATGATACCTAAAATAAATTTCAAATGCTAAGCTCAAGAGGTCATGCACATTAGCAGAGGTCAAGATAACAGCTAGATAACCACGAGAGGATCTTAAAACGTTAGGAAGCTGTAATCAAGGCACCCAATTTCAACCAACCAAAATCTTCTCCTAGAATTAAGGAGAAGCCCACGAAAAAAATGTAAGAATCTAGGCTAAGATCCTTCTTAGTAGGGAATGACCTTATAAATGCAAGGTAACACCCCTTAACAGAGGGGAGACCCCGAGTGGCAAAAAGAAGCCATAACAACTTTGTAATCACTGTGAATAAATAAAAAAAGAGCAACAGCCTCCATTCTAGAGTAGACTAGCTGAGCTCCCAAGNTTAGTAGGGAATGACCTTATAAATGCAAGGTAACACCCCTTAACAGAGGGGAGACCCGAGTGGCAAAAAGAAGTCATAGTAACTTTATAATCACTGTGAATAAATAAAAAAAGAGCAACAGCCTCCATTCTAGAGTAGACTAGCTGAGCTCCCAAGCTGGTGAACCACTATAATTATGTTGTCTTAACTTCCAAAGCCCTGAATATTATGACATCATCTTAGTAACCTAACGTAATCCTGGTTCATATTTTGTAAAAGTGCGTTAACGCCATCAAGATTTAAGCGTTCAAAAAATTGATTTCACTATATCAAATTTAAAATTAATTTTTTTGTTTACATTATTTAAAATTAATTTTTACCTATTATTTTTTAAAAAATAACATTAAAATTTTCTCAAAATGCATAATTTGACAAAATTTTTTGCAACATGTGTATATTATCTTTTATGAATAAATGATTGAACATGTGTGATAAAATTGAGTAATGTGATATGTTTTGGGGATAAAATGTATAAGGAATAAAAGTTCAATTTGTTAGCTGATTTATGTATAAGATAAAAATTTAAATTGTGAGCTAATTTATTATATAGATATATACATCCTCATCTATATAATAAAGTAGTAATAAATTTGAATTTCAAAACTTATCTCAAGTTTTTTGCGGTCCATATCACTTTGACTTAAAAATAAGTTAAATCTAAAGATCTATGTTATTTTGAACTTTTTGTGGCTCATATCAACTGAAAAATATTAATTTGACATTTCAAATTCTCCTGTCCAATAGACTTTCCATTTATAATTATCAAATTAATGCTGTTCCGTCTACACATTCCATTCACGGCTAACACCTCTTTCTCTATGACCTCCATATTCACACTTAAATTCTGAGGCAAATCTCCTACAAAAATAAGACATCTTCCCAAATTATGCGTGCTTTAATTTATTTACTCCTTTCATATTCACGCCTACATACACACATAGCGCAGGCCTCTGCTTAATTCATTCAGCCCTTCCATGTTCATGCCCAGCTGTTGCTTACTCTCTCTCGCTGCCCCTCTCTCTCTGTTTCTCTCTCTCTCCGCTGCTCATTCCATACGCACAACACACACAGCAAAACAAGGTACACGTGTCCCTCTGTTTCTGCCTCTTTCTTTCTCTCCGCTGCTCATACCACAAGCACAACACACAGCACACATGCATAGAATGTGTTCGACCAAATGCCGAACACACACAACACACCCGCACAGCTGAACACACACATGCAGCACAGCACATGCACACACACACACTGCCTCACACCCACGCACATGCAATAGATGTATTTAATTTTGCTATTTCATTTACAAATCTCTAATTTTGTACCACACGCACAATAAGCTTGATGAAGAAACAGAGATGTGTTTGTAACAAACACATCCATCTAGCCGTTATGGTTTTATTTTTCTTCTGTGACGTTGTTTCCCACGAATTGATGTGCACTTTAGTTATTCTCATTAATGCCTCTGCTGGAGCTTAGTTTTAGCATTCTGATAAGGACTAAAATGTCAACCATTTGTAGAGCAGAAATTGGGTTTATGGGCTTGATGTAATCTTCTCTACGGTTCAAAAGTGCAATTACAACAATATTCTAAGTCAACTTGCTTCTTGGGTTTGATGTGCATTGTGTATTGCATTTTATTTCATAAGAAGGAAATCTGTTTTGGTAATCAGCTTTAGTTGGTGAGTTCACCATCTGCCAGATGAATCTAACAATTGAATACAACTACCAAGATTGAATTTGTATTGCAGTCATTATTATCCAAATCGTACGATTCGCGATTCGGTTTGTATGATTTTATTCGATTTAGAACTTATTCGATTCATATCTTACTATAGAATCGATTTTGGCTGAGAATCACACTTGAATTGTATGATTCGAATCGAAGGAATTGTATGATTCATTTTATTATTATTTTTGAACCCTATTCTAGTAAAACAATGTCATTTTGCTAGAAGAGATCCACCCCAAAATAAAAAACTCGTCTCTCTCTATATCTCCTATTTGTGTTTTTGTCTCTTAAGCAACTGCTATAAGCGTCTATGAAATATCACAAGGAGACGATGCCTCTTTCACTCTTGGCATGCTTCTTCTTCTTCAAAAACAGCTTCCAACGCCTAACNTCTTAATTATCCAAGGGTGCTCCATAATCTTTTGAAGAGAGAGCCTTTTTGAGGAGTCCTTCACTAGAAGCTGCACAAATTTAAGGCGACATTTTTACCAATGCAATTATATCCTTTTGCTGCTAAACATGAAATTGTGGACATACTCACTAGCCAACTTACCCGGCTAATGAGATCTTTAGCTTCTGCAGACACAGAAGGGGTGGAAGGGAAGCTGAGGTCAACCTTCATAATCCTATGTGCAATTCAATTTAAATTCATGATCTACAACTGTTACGGTTCAAATTAATGATTTACAAACACCAGGTGAAGCAACAAATTATCCATTCCTCACCTTCTGAATGTATCTGATTGGCTCTCTGCCTCAAATGGAGGGACACCATACAAAAACTCGTAACAAAGGATACCCAAAGTCCAATTATCAACCGCACAGTCATGAGCTTTGTTCTCCACCATTTCTGGTGCTAAATAGTCCAAAGTTCCACACATAGTGTGTCTCTTGCCTCTTGATTGTACAGACCATCCAAAATCAGCAATCTTCAGTCGACCCTACAATTGTAACCACAGTAATTTTACTTAAATGTGGAACCCGAATTTTATGGCATGTTCTGAATTTTTAGACTAGTAATTGGTTTGATAACTAGTGTGGAATGTCAAGGTTTCAGCTATTTCAACCAAAAGGCTGAAAAGCTTATATTGTCAAAACTATAATCTTGTTAGGCAGATTGCTGAAAGAAACATTAATTTTCACCAACTCAATTGTGTGCATATTGCTGAAATCATGCTTCATCACACACTTATCGGATGTTACAACATGAAGTAAACAAATCTCATGGTTTTAATTTTAAGTGACCTAAACAAATCTCATGAGTCATAGGTCAGTTCATGAAAATGAAGGAGCAAAATCCCCATCCTTGTGACCCATGTAACGATTTCTGGTTTCAGCTTTCTAAACTAATCTTAACCAAATGAATCACTCAACAATACAATTGATTAGAAGTCTTAGGACTATTCTTGTTCACTAAATTCAGTTTCGGGCCATATCAGATAAATCATCTAAACGTCAATGTGCAGTTCTCGTCTCTCCACATAATCGGGAAGAAAACCCAACAAATAAGTAGAAAATACAGCTGCTTCAACAAATTGAAAGCCATTATAAGGGTTTCAGGAGCATTACCTCGTGATCAAGCAACAAGTTCTCCGGCTTGACATCCCTATGAATCACATGCTTCTCATGACAATACGCCAACGCTTGTGTAAGACTCGAAATGTACTGATAACACAGAAAAGTATAAATCAAACTTCAAAAACCACTAAAATTTCAAAACAAAGTAACAAATATATAAAAGAAATCAACGAAGACAAAATACCTGAAACCCCCTGAATACAAACAAGGCATAAAACCCTATCATAATTCAATTGAAATTGACTACATTGTTGACTGAAAACCCTAATACCGAAGTATATTATATCAGACGCACACATGTGAATTTTTGAGAGAGAGAGAGAGAGAGTTGATTACAGTGGCGGCTTGTTTTTCGGTGAGATTGCCGGTTATTCGGAGCTCCTTATAGAGCTCACCACCATGGGCATACTCCAAAATCAGGTAAATTCTCTCCGAATCGTGAAACCAACCGAAGAGTCTCAAAACATTGGGATGACGAAGACTGGTCTGGATCTCCATCTCTCTCCTCAACTGGTGGTGCAACCGGTACTTATCTATCTGCTCTTTGAATATCACCTTCAATGCCACTATATACTTGCTCTGCAACAGGAAACCAAAATTTTCAATTCCACGGCAATGGAAATCAAATTCCTCTCAAAAATCTGTGTNACCTTCAATGCCACTATATACTTGCTCTGTAACAGGAAACCAAAATTTTCAATTCCACGGCAATGGAAATCAAATTCCTCTCAAAAATCTGTGTTCTCTCTCTCTCTCTCTCTTCATACATATTGTAGAAAAGTGTGTGTACCTTGGTTTCTCGGGCGAGGTAGACGCGGCCGAATTTGCCTTGCCGAGGGGTTTTCCGATCTCGAAGTCTTACAAGGACCATTGTTTTTGGGGCTTCTTGTCAGTTTGGGAAGGCATTTGCTGGGAATTGGTTCGGAGCCACAGTTGAAGATCGGAAGAGAGAGTGTGTGTGTGTGTGTGTGAGAGAGAGAGAGAGGTTAGGAGGGAAGTTTCTGGATTTCAAATCCTGGGGACAGAAACCGGCTGATGATATGGGTTGGAGTTGGAGACCGAAACGAGTGGTAGCGACTCCGGTTCAGCCTGTTATTGAACAACCTGAGCGGTCCAGACATGAGATTACGACGGACAACCATGGTAAGGTGCATGTTCGTCACAGTGATTCCAATGGCATGCGGGACCACTTTTGTGTTTTTTAATTGTTATCCATCCTTCTCATTGTATAATGACCATTCTTCCATTTTTTTTAATTGTTATTAAAGATAAAATTAGTTTATACCAGCTATTAAAATTTTGTTGTTTGTTAATATTTTACACCAAACTACGTGGGTCAATATTTTACACCAAATAGCTTGTAAGGAAAAGTTTGGTTTTAAAATGGAGAGAAATTATTCAAAATTAAGCCTTTTGATAAAATCCGTTTTAAGGAATATTTAGACACTGACTTGAATATGATTAAAATGTAGTTAGGAATTTGGCATACCAGACCGTTCAAGTGGAACATATATTATGGTTGATTTTTCTATCATACATTGAAGAAGAGTTTGAAGTATAGATAAAAATCTTACATCTCTATTAAGCGAGAGAGAGAGAGAGTGATCTTGATAGGGTGGGGGATATTATTAACCGAGAGACTGATCTTGAGACCACTCTTCAATGTCACTGTCTCTAACTTACAATATCTTATACAAATTTATTTGATTTGATATACATATTTTAAATAGTTTTGTACATGATTTCCTACGTGGTGCATTGTTATCGTTCTGATTAATAACAACGGTGAGAAGCAACATTATCTGCTCTCTTTTCTCATCTTCCAACTTCCACTCTCTACTGTAGGTTGTGTCTTTAATCTGGATCATATAACCACTCAGTGCATGTTTGAGACTTTCAATTAGAGCCAAACTCCTGGTTCCACTGTTCGACCTCTTGCCACTTGCTTTTTTGTACACTGGGTCTAATAACAGTCATTGCCTTCTGAAAATCACAGTATCTTAATTTCCTTACCTGCTAACACACAGACAACAACACATAACATGGATTCCAAAGATTAAAAGGCGAAACCTGATTAAATCAAGACAGATAATGCTAGTGAACCCCAGATAAATGACAATCACTCAGTCATATTCATATAGTGAAGAGAAACTCGAGAATTAATCCTAATTCATCTAATGCTTGAAGAATTAGAAAGAAAATCCCTGCNCCTTACCTGCTAACACACAGACAACAACACATAACATGGATTCCAAAGATTAAAAGGCGAAACCTGATTAAATCAAGACAGATAATGCTAGTGAACCCCAGATAAATGACAATCACTCCGTCATATTCATAATCCTAATTCATCTAATGCTTGAAGAATTAGAAAGAAAATCCCTGATTCATGCAGGGTCAACCTCTGGGCGACATAGGTTTTGGCCCAATTAAAGATCCTGATATTCATAAACCCTTGAATAAAATCGAGTCTGGTATGAAATTACGAATGTTCCTTGAACTTTGACACGAGTTCTTATTTGGCCTATCAATTTCAAGCACTCTCAAATTAATCCCTGAACTGCCTAAATCATATAGCTTAGTGTCCCTCCTGTCCAATGTTGCTGTGAAAACAAACGGAAAAACCAGCCAAATGGAAGTTTAGAGGGCAAATAGAAATAAGTAACATGAAATTTTCTGTTTGGTTCAACAAAAAATTGGAACGTAGAGACTGATTGCTATGATTGGCACAGTTTAAGGACTAAATTGAGACAATTGGAGCTTGAGTGGCATTTTAAAACCTGGACATTAGTTTTTTTTTTTTTTGATCAACAAACCTGCACATAGTTCAGGGGCATCTATTAGTATACTTACCTATCAGATGCTGAACAAAAATTTAAAATCACTTCCCAGGAAACTAAAGGTAAAATAGCGGTGATCAATCAGGACCTTCAGTAGGAAAAAAAATATCAAGCAAGACTACCTGGTTGGCATTGACAGTCAGAATGTTTGCACCGAGCTCTCTGATTGGCATCATTGCAGCTTCCTCACACAATGCTTGTAGGTCGCTGCCAGAATACCCTACAAGAGCAACCAAACAATGAGTTTCTAATTAGATAAACACAAAATATTTTCCCAGCAGTGTTGATAAGGTTCAATTCTTTCAAAAACGACATAAAAAAGAAGAGTTAATGAGCGGGAATCAAGGTTCAGTAGAGTCTACTATGTCATGTCTGCCAAGTGGCATAAGTAAAACGACTGCTAGTGTGCAACCATTGCACACATGGACTATAAATATAAGACACATGACAATGTTTTGGGCAAAGATAATTAGCCAAATGAACATCTCATGTAACAATTCATCCTGGTAGCATTCATCCACAAAAGCTATAATACAGAAAATTATATTACCATCTGTTTCTTCAGCAAGCCTCTCTAGATCTCCACCTGTTGCAAGGAAAAAAGACATAACCATTACTTCAATGAATTTGTCCATGATTATTACTGTACTTGAAGACGCACACCCAACCAGTAATGGCCCACATATTTCATGGTTTACAATAGCATTCTATTGAAGATTGCAACCCTTAATCACACAAATTGGTATTTTCGCTCTATATCTAATGGTAGGGTCCATTAAGGTTGAAATCAATTTGAAAAATCCAGCCTTTTCTCTTTTTAAGTGTTTAATGCAAGTAGGTGCTTGTGAAAATGAAAGAACAAGGATAGCCACATGATGCACCAGCTTCTTATGATACAAACTAAGTTAGCAATTGCCAACATGGTAGTCTTTAAATTGATAAGAAATGTATGCAATATGTGTAACAGGATATGAGCATCTTTACCAGGCAAGGAAAACGCTTGGCCCTTGAGTTTGTGTTTTAGAAGAAGTCTTCTAACATGCGCATCCGGTAAAGGGATGTAAATTCTTTTCACCTGTTCATGATTTGTGTTAGACCACACCACAAGATGATTGAAAATCAACTTGAGAGTAAAAGTTCAACATATCAATTATATATCAGAGTATCCATCCAAAAAAGTATGAAAATATTATCACCATAATTCACATTGTTTTGCAGAATTATCTTTTCTTATGTTCCATCTGAATCTAGGGATCATCCAAAAGTAGCATATCTTATGCATTAACAAGCACGGATGCAAGACTTGGCAAATTAGAGCAGTAATTCATGTAATTCCAATGGTCCATGTTTTATCATCAAAATTTTCTTCCGAGTAAAACATTGTTTAGGTCTGATAAATAACACTCACAAGAATACAGTCTACACATAATTCATATCAGTAATAACACTTTTAAGTCATGGTGTCACTAAGTCACAGTAAATTATTGCACCAATATACTGACCAATCTCCTAAGAACTGCATCATCCAATTCTTGTGGCTTATTAGTTGCACCTGCATTAGCATAAGCATCGGTATCAAGTCGACATAAAACAGGAAATTTACATATCCAACCAAGCAAACAATTATAATATTACACTTCACGTGCTTCNGAAATTATTCAAAATTAAGCCTTTTGATAAAATCCGTTTTAAGGAATATTTAGACACCGACTTGAATATGATTAAAATGTAGAATGTAGTTAGGAATTTGGCATACCAGACCGTTCAAGTGGAACATATATTATGGTTGATGTTTCCATCATACATTGAAGAAGAGTTTGAAGTATAGATAAAAATCTTACCTCTCTATTAAGCGAGAGAGAGAGAGACNAAAAAATATCAAGCAAGACTACCTGGTTGGCATTGACAGTCAGAATGTTTGCACCGAGCTCTCTGATTGGCATCATTGCAGCTTCCTCACACAATGCTTGTAGGTCGCTGCCAGAATACCCTACAAGAGCAACCAAACAATGAGTTTCTAATTAGATAAACACAAAATATTTTCCCAGCAGTGTTGATAAGGTTCAATTCTTTCAAAAACGACATAAAAAAGAAGAGTTAATGAGCGGGAATCAAGGTTCAGTAGAGTCTACTATGTCATGTCTGCCAAGTGGCATAAGTAAAACGACTGCTAGTGTGCAACCATTGCACACATGGACTATAAATATAAGACACATGACAATGTTTTGGGCAAAGATAATTAGCCAAATGAACATCTCATGTAACAATTCATCCTGGTAGCATTCATCCACAAAAGCTATAATACAGAAAATTATATTACCATCTGTTTCTTCAGCAAGCCTCTCTAGATCTCCACCTGTTGCAAGGAAAAAAGACATAACCATTACTTCAATGAATTTGTCCATGATTATTACTGTACTTGAAGACGCACACCCAACCAGTAATGGCCCACATATTTCATGGTTTACAATAGCATTCTATTGAAGATTGCAACCCTTAATCACACAAATTGGTATTTTCGCTCTATATCTAATGGTAGGGTCCATTAAGGTTGAAATCAATTTGAAAAATCCAGCCTTTTCTCTTTTTAAGTGTTTAATGCAAGTAGGTGCTTGTGAAAATGAAAGAACAAGGATAGCCACATGATGCACCAGCTTCTTATGATACAAACTAAGTTAGCAATTGCCAACATGGTAGTCTTTAAATTGATAAGAAATGTATGCAATATGTGTAACAGGATATGAGCATCTTTACCAGGCAAGGAAAACGCTTGGCCCTTGAGTTTGTGTTTTAGAAGAAGTCTTCTAACATGCGCATCCGGTAAAGGGATGTAAATTCTTTTCACCTGTTCATGATTTGTGTTAGACCACACCACAAGATGATTGAAAATCAACTTGAGAGTAAAAGTTCAACATATCAATTATATATCAGAGTATCCATCCAAAAAAGTATGAAAATATTATCACCATAATTCACATTGTTTTGCAGAATTATCTTTTCTTATGTTCCATCTGAATCTAGGGATCATCCAAAAGTAGCATATCTTCTGCATTAACAAGCACGGATGCAAGACTTGGTAAATTAGAGCAGTAATTCATGTAATTCCAATGGTCCATGTTTTATCATCAAAATTTTCTTCCGAGTAAAACATTGTTTAGGTCTGATAAATAACACTCACAAGAATACAGTCTACACATAATTCATATCAGTAATAACACTTTTAAGTCATGGTGTCACTAAGTCACAGTAAATTATTGCACCAATATACTGACCAATCTCCTAAGAACTGCATCATCCAATTCTTGTGGCTTATTAGTTGCACCTGCATTAGCATAAGCATCGGTATCAAGTCGACATAAAACAGGAAATTTACATAACCAACCAAGCAAACAATTATAATATTACACTTCACGTGCTTCTTAGTGCCATCTTGAGAGACTACAGGAACCCTCACCATCAGTTTAAAACTTTGTCTTACCCATTTTGAATAGTTTGCGAGATTACAAGTTTTCTTTTCAGCTTTATCCCTACTCATTCAGGACTTGNTACACTTCACGTGCTTCTTAGTGCCATCTTGAGAGACTACAGGAACCCTCACCATCAGTTTAAAACTTTGTCATACCCATTTTGAATAGTTTGCGAGATTACAAGTTTTCTTTTCAGCTTTATCCCTACTCATTCAGGACTTGAAGGAAAAAAACTACATAATAAGCCAATCATCTGGTAAAACCTGATCCTAGATCTAAATCATTGTAGGTCATATTGTTTAAAGTCCTTGCCCACTTGATCTAGGATCAAATACTGGCTGGCTCTAACAAGGAGGGCTATCACTGCCATGCGGTGAATGAATTAAAGTCCAAAAAAAAAAAACAGAGGCCATATAGTATTCCTCTCTTCCCCTATATTTTCAGTGTGGGATTGTCACCTCATTTTCTTCACACAGGCACAGATTGATATGATTCGTGTTGCAGAGCTGTAGGATAAGGTAAATACCAAGGAATTTCGGGTCCACATTTTGAGGAAAAGACATAAAGAGAGAGAGTTCATGAACTGACCAAAAATAGCTGAACCAAGGCTTTACTAAGATAATAAATGAAGCTTACCGATGACAATGACTAGATCATCAGAGTTTGACGTCACTCCATCAAACTGCACCAGAAACTCTGATTTCAGTCTTCTGCTTGAATCATTCTCGCCAGATGTCCTTGTTGACATAATACTGTCAATCTGTTAACCACAAAAAAAAACAACCTTTTAAAAATGATTAAAAACAATATTAGTCTTCCGGAAAAGAAGCTAACCATGTGACTAATAGTAAATCTCCCATGATAGTGGAAGTTAAGTAGTATCAAATTCAGCAGTAGCACTGCAGTGATAATAGCAAAAGCAAGTAGAAACAAACAAACAACAAAGTGTAAGATAACAATTGCAGAAAGCGACAGGATCAAGAAATGAAAATGATGATGCTGCTGGGAGCCAAAACACTAAAGTAAACTGAACATAAGATGAAAAATATTTTCCTTCACTTCACATAACCCTTGCAGATGATTCAATTGACAAGGCTGACGAAACAGGGTAAGATGTTAAACTGGAATGGTCGAAATGAAGTAGCATCATATGTATCATGCCCCTGCACAACTGCAGAAGCAGGAGAGAGACCATCTAGGTAGATCTGTATATAATCACTTTCATGGGCAATTTTCAAACCTATAAGCTTGAACATGGTTGGTTAAAGCTTTTAGATTATTTATCTACGGGTTAACAGGTTTAACTCAATCCGTTGCAACCCAACGAACTGTAGCCCATTAATTAATCTGGTTGAAAATGAGTTTTAATTGCATTACACCCAGTCCTTTATTGACCCGCCCAAACCTGCCCAACCCGTTCATTTGCCACTGCTAATTCCTACTATAGGCATGAAACAATCTAATTTTGCACGGTTAACACACTTGATAGATGATATACGCTCACCCATGTCACAACCATGCCTCCAAGCTGACGGCTATTGGTAACCCCTTCAGCATTTTCCAGAGAAAAGTCTTATTTTGTTTTCCCATTTCACAACATTATCTAATTGCTTCATCATGAAAAGAAAGCTCTAAATTTGAAGCTAGCATCTTAATGCTGCAAATAGCAATTTAAGGGCATGTGCTCTACCATACAGATGTTATAAATTGCCACCCATTAACCATCGCAAAATGCATCACCAAAGTCATGAATAAAACACCGCCACAAAACTCTAGGTATCAGCAGAATTCTTATCCAAAATCCTAGTACAAGGGCAAGATACATCTTTGATGGACATTCTTAAACCAAAAATACTTACTTTCTTCCTCAATTTAGCATTAATGCATTACAATGATGTTCATCTTTGGTCTTCACATTGGACATAGGGATTTCTAGTTTATTTTCTAGGCTCCATTCTCAACAAAGGCAAGCTTCACCAGTAAAGCTCAAATAAATAATCCAAAATCCGGTAGAATCAGAACAGGAAGCATGGTTTTAAAATATGCAAACCATACCCAAAGAAAATCCTCAATACAATCAACCAATTAAAAGAAGAACAAAAGGGTAAAAATGAAAGGAGGATAAACAATATAAGTGGTGACATTCAGCTCAGGGGGTCTGACAATATTAACTGCATGATAAAATAATTAAAACAACCTAGATAAAGGCTGCGTTTGGTAACCAGCTGTTTCCGTTTTTTTTTTGTTTTTTTTTAATTTTTACAAACAAACATATTTGGAGTGTGTTTTTATTTTATTTTTTTGTCAGTCTGTTTTGTAAACAACCCTTGTTTTTTAAAACACCTATTTAGATGCTTTCAAAAACAAGGCAAAAATGAAAACACACGCGTCCCTCAAGCCTCAATTAATGAAGTCTTGTCTTCGAACCCCATTAACAGTACAAAAGATATTCTTATTGTTCCAAGTATAAAAGGACATTTTTTTAACCTTTTTTTGCTTCTCTTATTGTCTGTCTCCTGTGCTTCCCTCATTCAGTCGTCTCTCTCTTGCGAAGCTCCAGCGAAGGAAAGCTACGGCAAAGGAAGCTCCAGTCTTTCCATCTCCATCTCCATCTCTATCTCTATTGATCTCTTTCTCTTTCTCTCTCTAACCCCTCTGAAATTTTTNGAAGGAAAGCTACGGCAAAGGAAGCTCCAGTCTTTCCATCTCCATCTCCATCTCTATTGATCTCTTTCTCTTTCTCTCTCTCTCTCTAACCCCTCTGAAATTTTTTTTTTTTTTAAGTTTGTGTTTGTTATATACATAGATCTATGCATATGCATATATATACATAGATCTATCTATATATATGCATATATAGTCTGGTAGATTTTGGTAGTTGTGGTGGTGGATTTAGGTGGTTGTGATGATAGGTTTAAGTGGTGGGATTTCGGTGGGGTGGGTTTCGGTGGTTGTGGTGGCTGTTAATGGTGAATATTGGTGGTTGTGGTGGTGGATTTAGGTGGTTGTGATGATGGGTTTCAGTGGTGGGATTTCGGTGGTGGTGGGGGTGGGTTTCGGTGGTTGTGGTGGTGGGTTTCAGTGGTGGGGGTGAATTGTGGGTTTCGATGGTGGGGTTGGGGGTGGGTTTCGGTGGTGGTTTTGGGTGGTCAGTACGGTTGGATGGTGGGGTTTGGATGGTGAAATTTTGGTATAATACCAAAGAAAATTTTTATTTTTGGTTTATAATTTTCTAAATATAAATCACTACCAAACATGTTTTATATTTTTAATTTTTATCACAAAAAAAGCAAAATTTAGTTTAATTTTTTTTATAAAAAAGAACACAAAAATGAAAACATTACCAAATGCTACCTAAAAATTTGAACAGGCAAGTAATGGCGCATTTGGTAGCAGAACCCACCAACATATGGAACAAGAGTAATGGGGATGATAGAATTGAACCTCACAATTATATTTGCCAGTATAGTGATGTACCTCATCAATGAATATTACAGATGGCTGCCTCGAAATAGCAACCATGAAAAGAGTCCGGACAAGCTTTTCACCTTCTCCTACCTTTCATTTCAAAAGAAATGTGTAAGAAGTCCAACCATCACTGGTAAATATCATATAAAAACCGCTATAGGACAAGCACAAAAGGAAACTTAAGGAATTCTGTAGACACACCCACTTCGATGTTAGGGAAGAAGCAGAAACATTAAAAAATGTTGCCTCTGACTCTGAAGCAACTGCTTTGGCAAGCATGGTCTTCCCGGTACCAGGTGGTCCAAACAGAAGCAGACCTGAAAAATAGAAACCACATCTTTTCAGGTGACAAGTTCTTTTAGAACTATAACTCCATTCCTTTGAACATAGAATTCTCCAAAAACTAATACCTCTAGCTGGCCTACGAATACCAGTAAATAGATCTCTTCTTTTAGTTGGTAGGATTACCATCTCCAGCAAAGCTTGTTTGGCCTTTTCAAGGCCAGCTGCAAAGAAACTCTGATAAGCAAAATAGAATCAAAAATGACAAGGCAAAAGAGGCATACTATGAAGGAAAGAGGATATGTTGTAGTTTCTCACCGATATCTTCCCACTTAACAGAAGGGCTTCTGTCCACGATAACAGAGTTTACCATTTCAACCAATTTTGTATCATAGCCACCAGCAGATTGTTCTGCAGGTTTGGAGCTTACAACTTTACTATTCTGATTCTTCACTATAGGACTGTGTCTACTGGGACCAGGGGAGGACTTTTGTACCACCTCTTTTCTTGCATTGGATAGCGTTGATGAAACTGCTGCATTTTGAGCTTGAGGTAAAGTGTTCTGTGGAGAACATACTGAAATATATTACAGGAACAGGGTACTAAAAAAAAATTGTTAATCCTCAAAGATGGCAGAAAGAAGAAGCAAAGACAGTAAAGCATTACATTATGATTTCTGAACATTACCAAAATTCACAGTAAAGCAAAAAGGAGGCAAAGAAAGCCATAATTAAAAAACTAACTTTATGAATGTCCCTAACATTCACAATAGGATAAAAATGCCTTGCGAACATTCTTGCTCATAGGCTATCAGATTAAGACAGCCAGGTCTAATATGATCAAACGACTTTTGCCAGTACATATGTACTTCTCTCATTATACAAGAAAAATATAAATCTTTAAGGCAAGACAACACTAGGTTACCTTAACGATGAACAAAATTTCAATTGCTAGTAGCAGCACTTAAACCCATTGGACAATGAGATCTTCACAAGTGCATTGGCATCAAGTTGCATGCTCTATAATGCAATGAGTGGGTAAAATCCCAGTATACAGAAAACAGAGCACCTTCAGCTAAGGATGCTAAGTGGAGGGGAAATAAAAGCTCATTTGATCAAACGAGTATTTAAGTATGTGGTATGCAGAAGAAATGTTCGCTAGATAAGATGAACAGATTTCCATCATAATTCTAAGACTCCCATCAACTAAACGACCAAAGATAGTCCAGCTTAGGAATCTGAATTAGTTTAACGTATAGACAATGTCATGCATATCATTCAGTTTAGAAATTGTGAACTGTGGAGCTACCAAATTCACAGCTCTTCTATAACTCAGAAAATATTAAACCTACTCCAGCATGTCAAGTAACCAAATAAAATGGAGGCTGTTCCATCAAAAGACTTGATCACAACAACTTGCTTCGACTGCATATCTATCATGTTCCGAGAAGGAAAAAATAGATATAAACTTACACTATAGTCAAAGCAGTCCATACCTTGTTTGCGGATGTGCCACCTGAGATATAAGAGTTGAAAAAAGCAACAACAGGAAATTTAAGCATTGTCCTATTATCCTTATCCATTCAAAGAGTCATTTATAACAGTAAGGTCAAACTAGTAGGAGATTTGGGAACCTGCTCGCCGAGTTAATGTTTGTAGCCTCTCCGAAACTTGGCCCTGCCATTTTGATATCTTTTGACGATAAGATTTCACCTTCTCCTGTTCACTGTTGAAAACCCACAAAGTTGAATGGCTATGCAACTCAACACAATTACTTTACGCTCCATTTGGTTTGCAAAAAAGAATGCAATATAAGACTTAAGGTTGTACAACCACCATTTGCATTCATATACCAGTAAGATTCCATATATCAATGACCCATCTTTAATCCAGTTCAAAACCACTGGGAAAATTTAGCAGAAACCAAAATTGACTGCAAATAGCTGTCTTTTAAATATTTCATTTTTGTCATGCCAATTCCTGAAAGACAACTATGATGGGTTGTGACTACAATAATATCAATTGTAGGTAAAACAAGTATTACACTAGGCGACTTTTAAGTCCTTGTCGTTGTCCTACTTGTACAGGAAGTGACTGAAACCTTCCATAATGACATTGCTTGGTCTATTCTATTGGTTGCTGACATTGTTTTAATTGAGGAAACTAAACACAGACCAACACGAGATTATAAACAAATCAATGCTATTCCAGAATAACTGCCTAAACTATAATCGAACCTATACTACAAAAGCGATTTAAAGTTTAAATGCAACGATATAAAATTAACATATTAAAGAAAATTTCCATACCTAGAGGTGATGTAAGAAGGAACAGGGGTTGAATTGGCCTCTATCAATATCCGCTGGGCCTTCTGGTAATGCAAAACAGCATCATCCACCAAACCCCACTCTTCGGCCCTAACGGCCTTGGCGATCTCTTCTGTGGCCAAATCGAAGTAGCCTTTCAGCTTACCCGCAGTCCGTTCGTTCCCAGTAGCCACACCGTCCATCGCTTGATTGCTAGGGTTTTCCCGGGACTCAATCGAAGAAGTAGAAAAAGAATCGGTGAAGAGAGATCCCAGGGTTTCGATCAGTCCTTCTAAGAAAGTCATATCTAAGAGTGGATTGAACATAGAAATTTAGTCAATTTAGAGATGAAAATGTGTGTGTGTGTGTGTGTGTGTGNGAAAAAGAATCGGTGAAGAGAGATCCCAGGGTTTCGATCAGTCCTTCTAAGAAAGTCATATCTAAGAGTGGATTGAACATAGAAATTTAGTCAATTTAGAGATGAAAATGTGTGTGTGTGTGTGTGTGAGAGAGAGAGAGAGATGGTTACCATTTTCATTCTATGGATTCCTTTGACTTGCAGCTCAAGATTGAGNTGTGAGAGAGAGAGAGAGAGAGATGGTTACCATTTTCATTCTATGGATTGCTTTGACTTGCAGCTCAAGATTGAGAAATAAACAGAGCCAAATCATCAGGCTAAGTTTAAGAATACCCAATGGACCACCTCCGTGGATTTAATTTGGCCCAACCATCAGGCTAGGTTAGCCCAAAAACATGGCCCATAGTCGTATGATTGGGCTATTGAGCTATCCATGGCCCACCGTGTTACCATTTGGTCCAGAAATGACCCGCAGGTGTAGAAGTAGAGAACGACAATCAAACTAACCATTACAAACACCAAAAATAGAGAACAATAGCCCTCCTCGTTNTTAAGAATACCCAATGGACCACCTCCGTGGATTTAATTTGGCCCAACCATCAGGCTAAGTTAGCCAAAAAAATATGGCCCATAGTCCTATGATTGGGCTATTGAGCTATCCATGGCCCATCATGTTACCATTTGGTCCAGAAATGACCCGCAGGTCTAGAAGTAGAGAACGACAATCAAACTAACCATTACAAACACCAAAAATAGAGAACAATAGCCCTCCTCGTTGGGCTATTTAGCTATCCATGGCCCATCATGTGGTCATTTGGGGCAAATTTTGACCCGTTTAGTCATTGGGAAACGGACCAACTGCGGACTGAAGTTGAAAAGTTAGAACAAGTGTTTTTGTATTCGGACTTTCAACACTATATACTAGTGCTAGTACGAGTGAAAGCCTTAAAAAAGACTCAAGTCATTTCCTAACAATACAAGGTAGGCTAAAAAAGTGCGTGGGGTTATTTGCAATTNCTGCGGACTGAAGTTGAAAAGTTAGAACAAGTGTTTTTGTATTCGGACTTTCAACACCATATACTAGTGCTAGTACGAGTGAAAGCCTTAAAAAAGACTCAAGTCATTTCCTAACAATACAAGGTAGGCTAAAAAAGTGAGTGGGGTTATTTGCAATCAAACCAACCATTAGTTCCGCTTGGTAAAATGTGATCTTTGAATTTTTATCGTACAATATATTAAAACTGATACACATCGATCCCAATTCAAACTTGATTGGAAAAGGCCAAGGTATTGGGCTTGCTCGAGTAGATTATGGCATAATTCATGTAGTTTATGGCAGTAGTCTTCACACCTTATTTAGGGCTGAGGATGTTCCATAACAACATAAAACAAACATACCAACAAACGAAAAAATATTTATTTTTTTTGATATTTTCTCACGTTTTCGAGAAAAATTTCTCGTAATTTTTTTTTAATTAGATTTTCAATAATGTTAGTAGATATTATTCGAACCACTCTTTTTCTATCCATATTATTATCAACATTTCATATAAAAGTTATTATGTCAGCAATAATGTCTCTGCCCATGATGAACTATTCAAAAGGTTGCCAACCACAAAGTGGATGGTGTAGTGAGCTGTGAAGGTAGCACAATAGAAGATATACATATTATATATAATGACAATAGTCTCGTGCAATGAACAAAATTCACAATGAATTTTGATCTCCAACTTGCTCCCAAATTTTTTAAAAATTACTCATTAGTTTACTTCATTTTTTTTATAAAAAATTTCAATAAAAGTTGTAAGAAAATGATGTAGTACGTATTGTAAAAGACTATATGATAGATCAAAACTGTCGAAAACAGCGATGATCAGACACCAATTAGGACTACTGTTGGGCAACAGTAACAAAATTTCATAAAGCCCCATTTCATAAAGCTCTCGGTGATCTGAGTAAGATTGAAAAATTTAACTCAATCAGGTTTTAGCCCAAAAAAAATAACGTTTATGATACTTTTTCTATTTATATCCCATTGTTTGAGATATTTTCAGAATATTGCGTATTTATTTGAGTTTTTTAATAATTTAAAACCATTAGAATTTCTTATTTTTAGTAATTTAGGATCAATGTCTCTTTTTTCTTTTACTTATCCAATAATGGATGGGCCATAT